>LCTX01000858.1:57212-77761 GCA_002233555.1 Limonomyces culmigenus | reverse complement strand
ACGTGCTTCGCGGCAGCGCCATGCACACAACGTTTTTTCGTTGTTCCTCTCCACGACAAGTCATCTGCCTCAGCTCACAACATCTCGTGACTCACATCCTTCACAACGCATACAGTTAGGAAAGTTGCGGCCCCCTGATTCATTGGTGGAGGTGGAGTTCGACGCTTTTGCCAGGGAGCTGAAGGTGGGTAGTGCCTGGTTGAAAAAGCTAGTTACTGACAAGCATATGGTCACCTTCGGACGTGCACTGTGAGTGTTGTACCTACTATACCGCCAAATTAATCGCCCACATGCTCGTGTATAGGTGGAGCACTCGCTATGATAACGGCAGTGCTCGCATCAGATCACATATTGTTGGCTTCGCTCTGTCCAAGCTAATCGGCCGAGACACAACTACGACACTCACTGCCGAGGAAGGACTGGCATGTCTTTCGGTTTGCCTCCCCATCGAGTTCAACACACAGAGCAGCACCGGCCAAGATACTCAGCGTATGCTCGTGGAGAGGCACATGCGTGTATGCTTGGGCATATCTCCCGATCATCAGACCATCACCAGTATAGCATCCTCCGAGCCTCTCCTTGCCGAAGCGGCAGTCAGTGCCATCCAATCTGATTGCTTTGATTTAAGTGCAGTTTTGAAGCAATACTGCGACTCGTCGGCGCTTGACACGGGGAGAACGGGACAGCTGATTGTTATGGAGCAGGCACTCCGAGCTCAGATAACAGCCAGAGCCCGTCCTGGTTTCGAGCGGGATGAAACTTACGAAGGTAAACGTGCCGTATCCCTTGCGTCCTTCGTCGAAGCATTTCTTCCCGATCATGCTGCAAAAGAGGCCCTTGACGGACGACCCTCCTGCATCCGAAACTACGCCGCCTCGCAATCGAACATGAAGCAGACTTTTTGCAAGTCGCGAGTTTGGTTCAACCACTTTGTCAAGGTGCACTCGTACAATGTTCTCAATCGAGACACGCTCTGGCGATACATTGTTCGAGGAGCGGCTACACAGTGCGCCAACAACCAAGCCGGATGCGATCTCGTTGTCCTGTTTGTACTGGACTATACCCAGCCCTTGACGCCGGACAACATCTCTGTCATCATATTTCAGGTTAAGAACGACCCAGCATACTCGGCGATCCCGCATATCTATCTGTACGACGCAATGAGCCCATTTACGATGCGGATCTTCAAACCAAGCGACCAGGACCCTCCACCAGTCATCAGAATCGTGTGTGCACTTGCCGCAGCCCGTGCATCAGTCAAACCCATCCCCCCACCACATTCACGATCAACACGATCGACAGCTAGAGCACCTGACGAGGAGCACACTAATGCGGTCGCATCCTCTGGCGCCGGAACCGCTCAGAACAGCCATCCGACGAGCAACGTGCGATACACTGCATTCGACATTTGGTGTGCTGGAGCCACCGATCAAGTGTATGGCGGCATCCAACCCAACCAATGCAGCTCTTATGATCATATTCTCAAGCTCTCCACTCGTCGACAGTCTATCTACAAGAATTTCGGTATCAAAATGTCAAAAGAAGATACTTCCGCTCGGGAGTCCGCTCGGCGGAGGCTAAATCCGGGTGATGATGATCATCCCGCTCATTGGCTGCGCTGGACAGACATCACCGAAAAGACAATGGATGGCGTGGCCATGGAGGTTGGAGCGGAGGTGGAGTTTTACGAGAGCCAAGAGTTTCTTCCTATCGAATAGACGGATTAGTCTGAGCATGGCTATGTATTCAACACAGCCCCAATCACATAATCTGAAAAATGTTGGGTACTCAAGCAAATGAACAGGGAGAAAGTTGCTGGCAACAAGAGTGTGCAAGTATCTTCCATGCCAGCCCGCGCGGTGGCGGCTTTATGGAATGGATGAAATTGCTATCAGCTCATAACACCTGACCATTGCAGTGAAACCAGACACGAGTATATAAGAGGCGTTCTCTCGGTGACTGCTGCAAGCGCGTCTAAACCTATGACCCAACCACAGAGCACCGAACCCCTGCCTGCTATCAGGATCCTCGTAGTCGACGGTCAGTATGTAGACAATGAAGTCTATTTTGGCAGGGTACTCACTGTCTGCATCACTTTCCACAGACAACCCCATCAACCAGAACATACTTTCGACATTCATGCAAAAGAAGACCCTAGCGTACGATGTTGCGAAGAACGGTGAAGAAGCTCTCAGTCTCTGGCAGACGGGGAACTTTGATTCGATACTGGTCCATGTGATCTTGTCTGACTGATGCTCATTCACTGATATTTGTCTGCAGATGGATGTCGACATGCCTGTAATGGACGGCATCCAAGCCACCAAGGAGATTCGACGACTGGAGGAGACAGGCCTGACACCGGCTGCGGTTTTCGTTGCCTTCATAGCGGGCGCTTCGGCTGCGGAAGCTGGGCCTCTCGTAATGGAAGCTGGCTGCGACGACTTTCTGATCTAGCCACTGTCTTTGGAATTGCTTACGAACAAGATTCGTGAGTGGGGGCTAGTTATAACAACGAGGCCATGAGCGCAGGAGCACCGGTGGAAGTTTGTCTCTGTCACCAAAGAACAAAACAGGAGTAGTACCAGTTGGATTGTATCGGTCCGAGCGCAAGATCTGTATCATCGTCGATGACCTGAGTGCGCTGGACGGCCGGGACTCGAATGTCGCTTGGTCGCCGAAGTCACAGAAGTAGAGCATATGAGATCTGCTGAAGCAGTTTTTCTAACAGCTGAAGGGCCGATGGGAGAGTCTGAGTCACCACGCGTGTGCTAGAAAGAAGTAAAAGGCTACAGCTGGTGGAGGTGTGTCATGGCCAGAAGCAGACGGTCGGCGCGACCCCGGTCCTTGTTTAGACGCCACGTCCTTGACTTCGTCCGTCCACCATGGCATCCATGAACCCCGACTCACTGAAGCTCGACGAGGCCTCGCAGGCTAGCATCACATTTGCATCCAATCGAAGCTGTCTCACACATCCTTGCAGAAGGAGATCTCTGCGTTCCTCGAACAGGAGCAGGGCAAGGCTCGCATGCAATCCAGCATCCACAACTTCACCAGCATGTGCTGGGACAAGTGCGTGTCTCACTACGCTACGCATGATCAAGCTGACCAAGACTATGTGTGGTCGCAGGTGCATCACGTCGACGCCGTCCACCAAGTTCTCAAGCTACGAGTCGTCATGTCTGACAAACTGCGTTGGCCGCTTCCTCGACACCAGCCTGCACATGGTTCAAAACATCGAGAACCAGCGGGCGCAGGCAGGCCTCCACTGAGGCAGCTCGCCCATATCCTCGCTGTTTGCTCTCACCGCAGGCCCACGGCTTGTCATCACATCCTCGCTTTACATAGACGCTTCTTAATGCTCTGCTGTTGTCGCAAATCGTAATACACAAGGTTTATCTACCGGAACAGTGCGTTCTTCAGCAGTACTATGATCCGCCAAAGGAGGACAGGGAAGAAGCAGCAGAATGCGTCTAGGTGGGCCTTCACTCCGCGCAGTCGCAAGGGGAGGACGACCTCGTCCTGGCCGGGCTCTGCGAACCGCCCAGTAGCGTGATAACGCTCGAACAGGATATCCTGTAAAACGCTTTAAGCACCCATTCACATATACGCGTAACCAGGCTCACCTTCTGTCGCCAAACACCGCGGAGCCAGTCTTCGAACGCTCGCTTCTCAGCCGGGGGAACGTCGACTTCGACCGCGGTGCTCTTGCCGCGTGGCGTCCTCCGTCCATCAGCCGCGGACAGCTCGCCAACGGGGATGTCCCGCGATACGCGGAAGCGACGGACGTGGATGTGCACGGCGGGTGGGGGCAGCCGTGCACCGAAGATGGAGCGCAGGGTGTAGTACTCCTGCGGAATCGCCTTGGGTGGGATGTTCGGGTATGCAATCGTCAGGTCGATCACATCCAGCTTCGGGATGCGCGGAGTGAGGGTGCGCAGGATGTATTGAAGGCCGGTTGAGCGTGGGAGGAGAGTGTGCACCATGTCAGGCTGCTCTTCCGTCAGTTTTCCGTTGACATCGATTGTAGGAACATGGAGCTTACAATCCCTTCTCGACTCGCAAACTTCTTGCTCTTGGGCTTCGTGTCTTTACTGTAGACGGTGCCTTCGGGGAAGAATAGGAAGGATAAGGGCAAGTCGTCCTCTTGGGCTTGTTGGCCCAATCGAGCGAGCTCGCGGGATAAACGCTTCCGGTCGGATTCCCATGACCGAGCCAGGAAGACAAAGCGGAAGAATTGCATGCCCTAGGGACGACTAGATCTCGACGGCGGTCGGGAAAGTCAAGGATGGGACATACCCATCCGACGATAGGCACCCACTTCAGGGACTGCTTGAGGACAATGTAGACATCCTTTGATGTTCCTGTAAATGTGAAGAGACTGGTGTGCGTTGAGCCCAAGACGATTGACTACGGGAAGGGAAAGGGCACACCACCAGGCATACCACCAATCTGCGTAGATCTATCATGCATAAATACAGATAAACATGAGATATATCATGAAATGATACCTGGTGGTTGGAGATCACGACAGCCTTCTGCGGCAGGTTAAGACGGATGACGTTCCCCTTCCTGTCCTTAACCACCATATTGTCGATTTCCTTCTGAGAGAATTTGCCCACACCCTCGTCTTCGAACGTCAACACTAGTTTGCTCGGTCCGCACCATTGGGTCATAAGCACTGAACGCAGGCGATGTCACACGAGCATGCACACAAGAGATAAACAGAGACGAACTGAGTAGGCTCCCGAGCGCGCCTTTGGTGTAGCGTATGCCATCGTGATATGCTGCAGATGCAAACGGATGCGGAATGAACGAGAAGGGTAGAAGCAAGAACTGGGTGATGTTGATGATGAGGAGACCGAGATTGAAGAGGAAGAAGAAGTTGAAAGTGTTGATCTTCTGGACTGTAGTGAGAGGCTCCCGGTCCTTCACAAGCGGCAGGTATCTGCTGCTTGCAACGGAAGACATGGAGTCTCAGAGATGTCGCAAGTCGTGGAATAGAGAGACCAAGGGCGGAGCAAGCTCAAGCAGGAAGCGCCGATCACAGCGCATGCCTCCACGTGCGCTCGACGCGCTCGCGTCACTGGGCGCCACTTCGAACCCTTGACCTTCTCCTCGACGCGACGAGACGGGACGCGATGTCCATCTTCCGCAAACCACTAGACTGCTACTTCTGTGGTACGGTATGCCCGACTGCTAGGCTGGGCTCTTCTTCCTCCAATGGGCGAACCGGGTGCTCCTTTCGCTGTGCGGAATGTGGCTGCATGAACCACTACGACGCGAACGGCGTATGGCGAGATCTCCCCGAGCCCGCCATGCACGATGCCAACCTGAACAGGCGATCTTTTGCAAAGCGAGGTAAGTAAGACGTTCTCCCTTTGTGGGAATGTGGCAGCTCAATAATTACCCCAGCGTCACCCCGGAAGAACCGCCTGCCGTCCGAGTTCACCACCTCCTCAACCACATTCTGCCAGACGTGCAAGACCAACCAGACACTCCTCATGAACCTCCGAGCATCCTTCCTTCCGGAAGTGTCAGATCCCGAATACAAACTGCGGTTGGCCCAACTCCCCGCGTATGAGCAGTCCCTCTATGCCCGGTATCCGCCCGTGTGTGAGAACTGCGAGGACAACGTGGCGAAGGAGATTGCAAGAAAGGATAGCCTAGCTCGTGTCAGTGCCTTTGGTGGATTCCTGAAGGAGACCAAGGGCAAGGAGCGGGCGAGAATGCGGCCAGAGGTTGTGAAACCAGCCGCGATACAGAAGGACTTGATAGTCTGGCAATTCCGAGGGATGCTATGGGTCATGACTACGTCATTGGCCATAGCATTCGACGCTTCCCGTAAGTGATTTCTGTATCATCGTGTTGGCTGTCCAGCTGAGGTCAAGCTTCAGTTGCTTCTGGTCGAGAGGCAGGATGGGTGCCACATATCGTGTTACGAGTAGCGCCCATCTTCATACTCTTCTCTATTATGTGGACCTTCTGGGATCCCAAATACCTGTCCCAGAGGAAAGCTCAGTCGCTCGGCAAGAGCATTAGAGTGCAGGGCCGTGGTCGATATATCGTAAGTGTGCAGATTTGAACTTTGCTGGGAATTGGCACTAAAGCTACTTGCAGAGGCTTCAAGCAACAGCATGGGCACTTCGCCTAATCAGCTCAGTCCTGCTTGTCATCCCGTCCTCTCTTCATCTGTCCGGGGACATACTTTCTTCCGGAACCCGAATCTACTTTAGCCTGGCCTTGACTATTGAGCTCTTTGTAAGTCGTACGCTATCGGGTACTCTTTCATATGACTTACCCAAGTCCAGATCATCGCGCTATCTGCGTACACCCTACGCAACCGCCGGCCTCCCCAGGTCCGGCTCCTCGACACCTCGTCGTCCCGCAGCCGTCTATCCGCGGAGCCACTCTCCCGCCAAGGCAGTGCGGAGTCGTCCTCTCGTTACAGCTCGCCGGCACCGCCACCCGAGGTCGACTTCCTGGCATCGCTCTCGCTGTCTAATAATCCAGTGCTCCCGTACAACCCCGTATTCGGTGCCCCTTCAATGCACGCGCCACTGCCCGAGCCGCGCCGAGAGACGGACATGGATATGGACGCGGACGAGAACGCGATGGATTGGGCACCCACCCATCCCTCGATGGCGCCCGCCCACAACGCTCCGCCGCGGGCGGCAGAAGACGGATCCTGGCTCCGGCCGCAGCGATTCTTCGCACCAGAGCAGCCAACTGGGCTAGAGAACTTGCTTGCTCGGACCGGTTTGACAGACATGATGCCTAACTCGCAGCCTACGCCGACCAGCGGTAGGAAACATAACCAGTCCCAAGCTCCACAACCACAGTGGCAGTGGGGCTGGGTCTATGTAGTCTCATTGATTCCCTTGCTTGGTATTGGGCTGCACGCCTGGATGTCACAAAGGCCCGCACATATAGCTCCTCCACCTGCGCTCTTGCAATACGCAGACTGGGATTAGATGCTATGCATCCCTCTTTCTTTGACCAACTCTCATGTCCAAGATAAGCAACATATCGAACGACAATAGCATGTACATGAAGCTCGTATGCGCGGGTATGTTTCACCACGCGCAGCGTGATAGTGGGAGTCAAATGGATTCGTCACTCAATCGTCCAGCGGTAGATACAAAGTCAGAGGGGCCACGAACTGTACGATAGGGTAGGAGACCAGAGAAATGGATGTGCAGTTAATGCTAAAGAGCGGCTGCGCCCTAACGAGGGTGCGGGTGGTGTCGTGGAGAGGCAGCTGGCGAGCCTAGTAGCGCGGGCCAGTCGTGCCGTTGCCGAGATCGTACTCGCCGGCGTATGCCGCGTTCTGGTGGTGAATCGGCATCGAGCGGTCGTACTGCGCCATGGGCGGGCTGGGGCCACGCGACGTGTCGTACGGTGCCGGGCTAGCACCACGGGCCAAGTCGGCGTATCCACCCACTGGCGCCAAGTTGGCTGCGCCCGAGGTGAAATCATGCGGTCCTGGGTACGACGTCGCGCCGTAGCTAGTCGGGCCACGTGTGACGGCCGATTCGTGGCCGGCAGAGTGGAAGGAGGAGGCGACGGAGCGGCGGTGGTTCGGGAGACCATCGTCCGCGCCATCGTCCGGCTGCCAGTTGATGGGCTGCATGCGGTCCTCGAAGTCGCGCGAGGGGCGGAACTTCCACTTGCGGATGATCGTCCACAGGAGTGCAACACCGCCGATGCTACCCGCAATTGCGCCGATGACGGCCAGGCTGATCGTGGTCCGGTGAGTGGCGGCGGCGGAGGCCACAGCGGCGGCTGCAGTGTTCTCAGGCCCGCCAACGGTTTGCGTCAGGTTGATCTCAAAGATGCTCTTGGTGACGGTCGCGCCAGTCTTCTTGTCGGTCGGCGGCGGCGTGTTGGCAGCTGGGGGTGTTGTTTGCGACGTCGACGTCGGGGTCGTCGACGCGGAGGTAGGGGTGGTCGACTGGGAGCTCTTCAAGTCGGAGGCAGACGCAGAGTTAGACGCGGAGATGCTCGCGGAGACGCTCTGGCTTGCGGAGGCGCTGACGCTATTCGACACTGAGGCAGCGCCCGAGCCCGAAAGATTGCCGCTCTGAGATCGGTAACGTGAGCGGATGAACGGAATGTGTAGATTGAACAGGTAATCACCGCAGACACAGAGTTTGCGCCCGGTGTAGTAGAGGCGGATACGGCCGATGGTGTTGTTAGCACCGAAGTTGACGAGTCCGTGGCGGTGATCTTCGAGTCGGTGACAGCCGCGGTGGTGGAGGTACCGGCCGCGGTGGTGCTGTCTGTAATCGACTTGGGGTCTGCGCCCGCATTGACAGGGGCAGGAGTGCCGGCAGCGGCCGCACCACTGTTGCTGGGGGGCGGGGCACCGAGGCCGATTACGCCCAAGTTCTGGGGCGCACGCTTGCGGATCATCCGGTTGATCTCGTTGTGGTTGCGGCGGTTCACGTCGTGCGTCTCGGCTGAGACGAGCGTCGTCGCGGCAAGCGCCACGGCGATGTAGACAAGCATGCTCTTGGTCGGGAACATGATGGTCTTCGGGATGAGGGGCGGTGGGTGGATGGTGTGTTGTCCTAGGTGAGTTGAACGTCTATATAGGGCGAAGAATGGGAGAGGAGAGGGGATGAAGCGAGGTCCGGCCAAGCGGGGAGAGAGTAACGAGGGAAGGAATCACGCGGGCGACCATCAGTCAAAGACCGCCAGTGACAAGAGAACAACAGTGCGAACCTAGTCGAATACAATGCTCGCGTGTACAACCGCTGTACCGCGTTGGGTGTCTGGGCGGTGAAACGAGTGGTGGTGCTCTCAGACGAGAGTGGGAGAGAGACAGGAGAGCGAGGTCGTGGTTCGAGGCGAAGACTGAGGGCGGCTGCCAGCGACCGTGGGCTCGGCCGTGGCAGTGCCCGCAGTGTGGCGTTGAATTCGTCGTCACGCACAACGACGTCAGACAGAAATGGAATCCAATTCTCATTTTCTTCAACAAAACAGGGCTCCGCGAGACTACATACTAAAGGAAAGATATATGGGAAAGAATGTCCGTGAGCGTAGTCGGTCACACGACAGCAGCACCAAAGGGAGTCCGTCTGTCTATCGCTGTCTCAGTTGTGGCTCTTGATGTCCCAGTTCGAGAGCGGGACGTTCGCGGGGGTCACCATGTCGCTCGAGGACATGCCCGGCCACTGCGGGCTGAAGAGGATCTGGAGGCTGACCGTACCCGCGGACATGGCAATCATCAACTGGGTGACGCCCGGATTCGGCTGGTCGTCGTTCATCTGCTGTTGGTTCGCTGGCGAGTTCGGGTCCGGTGTTGCCACGGGCGGGTCACTATCAAAGCGGGCGGCAGGTGTTGTCTTGGTAAACGCGGCACCTTGAGGAGCGTTCAAGATCTGCACCATCATCGTCTGGCTGTTGATGGTGAGAGTGGCCTTTGTGGCGTCGCCCGAGTTGATCTCCACGGTAGCGTTGGTATGCATGATCCAAATGAACTCATCATTGGCGTTGATGTCGTCCTGGAGGAGCACCTGCTTGCGACTGTTGATTGTACGAATACCGCGAAGGTACGACGTGCTGAGAAAACAAAAGGTCAGGCTAGGCATGCATAGGTGCCATCATCATACGCACACGTTGAAGTAAGCACTGCTGAGATCCGCAACCCAATACGCCGTCGAGCCCGAGGGCACCGAGTACACAGTTGTCGGGCCCTGGGTTTCGTTTGTTGTGCCATAGCTGGTCACCTGGGGCGTAGCATTGACATTCTGGTTCTGGTGGCCAACAAGGATGCAGTTCTGGCCCTCGGTCCTCTTGCGGTAGTACGTCCAGCGGTCTGCGTTCTGGAGCTCGCTGTTGAAGTACTCCGTGGACAGGTAGTTGGCCGAGCCAAACTCTCCCGCCCAGCGGTATCCTAACGCATCGAGCACGAAGTCGCCGACGTCAAGGTCACCATGCGTCTGGTGGTTGAGGAGCTGCGGCGCCTTGATGCCAACGTAAAGCGCGTTGTTGTCTGTCCAGCTGCTGCGCATGGACGCCCAAAGGTCCGTCGTGTTTGTGAAGAAGTGGTCGAGTGCGAGACCCTCCCAGAACGCGCCCGCGACCGTCGGGTCGTACCAGAACATCGACCACGGGTCCGCGGAGTCAGCCTGGTCGCGCTGGAAGAGTGTGTACTCGGGCATGTTGTACTCCTTGCCGTAAAGAAGCATCGAGTTGGCAGTGGCCGTGTACTTGTTCGGGCCGTGGTCGCCCCAGTTGAACTGCGACGTCGGGCCAGCGGAGTACATGTGGTACAGACCAGTGAGGTAGAAGTTCGGGTTGGTCTTCAACAAGCCAAAGTCGGATCCAGCAGCGGTCAGCAGCGCCGACGTCATCTCCGCATGGCCGGTAGTACCGAAGTACCAGTAGTTGGGCGTCTCGGCCCACGTTCCGTCCGACGAGGGTGCATATACACAGTTGGTGTTGGCGTTGGGGACAGTGAAGTTAAGGATCCTCTCCGCCGTGCCAGTAGTGTCGTCCCCGAGGATGGCAAGAGCACCAAGCGTAAGGCCGCCGTTGCATACACAGTTCCAGTTGCCATAAATGCCGGTGTTCGACCACCACAGGTAGTAGTTGTGCGTTGGGTCATCCAGAGCCTTGAGGGCGAGGCTCATGCCGTACTTGATCATGTTGTCCCGAATGAACTGCTTGCTGTCGTCGGTCCAGGCCTCGTACATCCAGTCGTATGCGATGCCAAAGGCAGCAGTCAGCTCGGCGGTGTCGAGGAAGTGATTCGAGTTCCACCGATCCGGGTCAGATCCGAAGTTGCCGCTAACAGAGTTCTGTAGAAATGTCAATCTACCGTTGTGCTTAGGAGTGCGGACGGAGCGCTGACCTTCAACTCAACCATGGCCTGGTCTGCCCACTTGGTGTTCTTGGTCATGCGGTACACGTAGCCGTAAGCCTTGATGCGCTGCTTGATCATGCGGGCGCTGTCCAGGATACCGCTGTCGCCGTCCATGTAGTACTGGACTGGCCCGGCAGAGTAGTAGTCAGTGGCGTTGCCGAAGATGGTGTCGTTCCAGCTCTTCAGGTATGGGTCATTCGCGATGAGCTCAGGGAGTGCCGCCCACTTGTACGCCGGTGCGATCAGACGGGGTCGGTCTGGGCGGACAGTCGTGGGAGAGGGATTCGAGGACGTGAAGTTGTCCTTGGGCCACGAAGACTTGGCATCCGTAGTTGCCACGAATGTGGGAGAGATGAAAAGGTTGGCATCGGTCTGTGTGATATGGCTGTCAGAAACACTCCGTGACTAAGCTGGGGCGCAGCTCACAGTGGATGGGTATATGGGCATCATGTAGTAGCTGTTGGTGGCTGTCGCAAACTTGCCGATGGCCGCCTTGTTAGCGACGGCCGAGCTTGCTGCAGCGGACGGGTCGCTCGGCGGCGCTGTTGCCGACGAGGCGGAAGGCGACGAGGAGCTGTGGTGACGGGTCGCCAGGACGCCGCCTGCCACGGCAGCCACGATGATGACGATGGCGGCGGGCACTCCAAACTTGAGCCATGGGCTCACGCCCTTCTTAGCAGGCTGCTGCATCGGAGTGATGTAGCCCTGAGACTGCGAGTAGAACGGGGCGCCGGAGCCGTACGGGGTCTGTGCGTCGTGGTCGATGTTCGCGTACGAGGCCATGGGCGTCGTGCGAAGGGCTTATCAAGCTGCCAGACGGGAAAGGAGGGACTAGAGGTGGGGCGACGACGAGGAGGGAGAGGAAGCCGCGATGGGGGCCGGTTCACTTGACGCTGAAATGAGGGGTCGTCACGAGGCGACAAGACGTTCTGTATTCGGCACTCTCGGCGACAATCTCACGCTTATTTTGGTTCACCATGATCGGCACCCTCGGCTGCCCTCTGCCATGACACAGTGACGCTCAGAATAGCAATTCGGGGTGGTGGTTGGCCCAAATATGGAGGCCACATCAGGTCAAGGCACTCCCCAGTTCAAGCCGACTCGGACGAGGCATAGCCACGGTCAACGTCTGTCCTGCTCCCACAACAATCGAGTGTCTGTCTTGTCTGCCAAAAGCAAAGCGTTGTGAAGCACAAATCTCACGCCAGTCCGAACTGCGCGCATACCCGTGTTGCACCATTCCAACTGGCTGATAAAATGCCCCTGCGCATGCCTGTATGCTGCGCTCGCGCAGGATTTCAGGGTTTCCGCGCTTTGGCTTCTGCGAGCCCCTTCTCTTCACTGAACGTCATGGCCGGTCATCACTTCATCGGTGCGCACCCATCGACGCGGGCGTAGCAGCATGGCTGACGAAGCACTCTGCAAGATATCGGCGGTGCGACTCGCGCAGTTGACTTTGTCAGACAATAACTCACATGAACGTCTAGTGAACTTAACCGATCCCATATTTCGAGGGCGTTACCACGGCAAGCAGAAGCACGAAGGTGAGCATAGCGCTCCAGTGCAGTATCGGACTGTTGACATTGTCATGCCAAGATGACATGCAAGCCATGCTGGAACGTAGTCGAGCTGCTGGCGTGCGCTCGATGATGATCACGGGTGGCAACCTCCAAGAGAGCCGGGAGGCTCTGAAGCTAGCCAAAGAGCATTGTGAGCGCCTTCTTCACTGTTGATATAGACATGTCTATTGACCTCATGCAGCTTTGTACTCCACAGCAGGATGCCATCCAACTCGGTCATCGGAGTTTACAAAGCATCCAGGCGGGCCAACCGCATACCTGGATGCGCTCGATAAGTTTATCACTTCGGAGACTAAAGGTGACATCCCCTCACGCATTGCAGCCATCGGCGAATGTGGGCTAGGTACATTTGGCATCCTTTCGTCCACTCCCATACTGACAAAACACAGACTACGACCGCCTTCACTTTGCCGACGCTGAGACTCAAAAGGCTGGCTTTCGGATCCAGCTTGGACTTGCAAAGAAGCACCATCTACCTCTGTTCCTGCATTCGCGTGCTGCCCACGCAGACTTTGTCGCGATCCTCCGCGAAGAGGGCCTTGGCCAGGATGGCGGGCGAGCTACCGGTGCCAAAGGTGGCGTTGTGCACTCATTCACGGGCACCCCGGAGGAGGTAGCAGAGCTCGTAGAGCTTGGTTTCTACATCAGCATCAACGGATGCGGGCTCAAAACAAACGAGAACTTAGAGACAGTGAAGGCGGTCCCGCTTGACCGTCTACTCCTCGAAACAGGTGAGCCACCCAGACGTGTGTGTTCTTTAGTAGGATCATTGATGACGTATATTGAAGATGCTCCGTGGTGTTCCATGACTACCGCCCATTCCTCGCATTCGCACTTGCAGAAGATGCCCGAGGACCTTCGTGCTCTGTTCCTCCCACCAGCAGTCAAGCCGGAAAAATTTGTGGCAGGTAAGACTGTGAAGGGTCGCAATGAGCCCATTGCAATCGGTGGAGTTGCGTGGGTCATCGCCGAGGTCAAGGGTATCCCACTCGAGGAGGTGGTTCAGGCGGCATGGCAGAATACAGTCGAACTCTTTGGATTCACAAATCTAGAGTAAAATAATGCAGTACATAATGTTAATTAGCACATTCACAACCTTGATCACGCATCCGGGATTCTCTCATATTCTATAACGCCATTCTTCTTGGTCTTACGGCTGACTTCACCGTTGCGCATGATCTCGTACTGGCGACCTCTCCACTCCACCGTGTTGCCGACCATCGCAAGCACCCATATCGGCAGAGCTAACAGCTCACGGATGATCCAGGCGCCAAGGAAACCGGGACGCTGTCCTGCCGGCATCGGATGTCCCGCGAGTGACGTATACACGTCCAGGTCGACTGTGAGCCACCATGTTCCGTGCACGAGGAGTGTCCACGCGGGGTGAACACCCGCAAGATGCAGCAGACTCGTGGAGATGATTGCACCGAGCACAACGGCCTCGGTCAGCGGCTCGACGAGTGTTGCAGCCGCCTCCATGTGCTTACGCACGCGGATCCAGCGCACACGACGGCGAACGTAGTCCACGAGGCGCATGTGGCCTACCGCATTGCGTGCGACGTCTGATCCGAGCGCGTGCCGCGCGCCGAGTTCGTGCCACAGCGCACCGGCGAGCATGTTGTCCTCGGCGAGGAAGCGCCCGAACGCGGGCAAGCCGCGTGTCGCCGCCGGGGTGGCAGCACCTGAAGATGGAGGCGGACCTCCCACACGCTCGAGGTCCGAGCGACGATAGAGGCAGCTCTTGCCGACCACGCATGACTCGATCGCGAGCGCATTGATCGCGACATACATCTTGGCGTGGTTTGTGTTCAGGAACGCAGCTTCGACAGCGGAGCCGAGCGCCCACTCGTCGCACACCGCAAACGGGACATGGTGGACCAGGGCAATCTTACGCCGTGCTCCTGGTGCCAACGGAGCGACGAGTGCGGCCACGGAGCGCGCAAGCATAAGGGGGTCGGGGGAGATATTCGAGTCGAGGACCCAGAGGATGTCATGTGCAGCATCTCGGTAGGACCGAACGAGGTTGTTGACCTTGGGGTTGACGCCAACCACTTCCTCGCCTACAGATGGGGATAAGCACAAGCAGAGTGACACTATACACCGACTTGCCTATGATCACACGGGACTTGATCTGAGGATGCTTTGCCATCAACTCGCGGATCACGGACAGCGCCTGGTCGTGTGCGTCCGCCACCGAGAAGATGAGCTCATAGTTCGGGTAATCTTGCATAAACGTGGACTCGAGATTCTCATAGAGGTTCGTGTCGAGGCCCTTCAGAGGTCGTAGGATAGATACTCCAGGCGCATCCGGGCCAGAGATCGTGGGAGCATGGGTACGGCGGCGATACTTCCTACGTCTGCGAAACAGCCATCACTAGTCTGGATGAGAGTGCGAGAGGGGGAGGGCCAGGACGCACGCGGTCACACATCCAAGTGCACTGATCGCGACTAGTGCGCTATACCATACGACACCCCCCATGGCGAGCGCGGTGCGCCATTGGGTCATAGTCACCGCATCACCCAACATGGACTTTCGAGAGGAAGAGGGCCGGGACTGCGGTCCGCACTCTGTCCCTTGCTTCTCCTCCTGCCGGACTTGAGTTTATGGCTGACCCCGAGGACATCAAAGCCCGGATCGTCTCTTCTGTTTTTGATCGACGACGGGCGACTACTGGTGTAACTGAGCTCTATGTCGGCCACCTGAAGATCTGGGAGGAGACTGAGGACGGCAGCGACAAGCCCCGCTATGTCCTTCTGTCCCGTCCGTGTCGTCATACCGGCCCCGGTACCCTGGATACTAAACCTTGGACACTGTAGGTACCGATGATGGACAGGGATTCCTCCATAAAGCCAAGCTTAACGGGAACGGGACGTTCTCCGTCGGCAAGACATGGCCCGTCTCCGAGCTGAGAGCCGTCGAAGTCATCACCGTGCGTATACCAGAATAACCACCTACACACAAGTCTCAAGTTACCCACAGGGAACTATCTGGGCTATCTCTTTGTCTAGGACTTACAAGTGGCAGAGCGACAACGCCGCTGCCCAGGCCGACTTTACTGTCGCGCTCGTCAAGCTTTACCGTGCTATCAGCAACGGCGGCGCGTCCCTCCGGGTCATCGGTGTCACTGAAGGTACATAGGTCTTTCCTCTGTATTGATATGATGCTCGACGATGTACCCAGACGCGAAGCCACGATCCACTAACACCGCCCATTCTTCCCCCGCATCTGCTCGGCTTCCTCCCAGCAGCACGAACAGCTCCCTCTACACAAACGATGCTCTATCGCCTCGTAATACCCCTGCCCGTGCCAATGGTTCTGCCCGTGCACCCTCGCCCTCCGTCAACGGACGCGACTCGCCATCTCGCGCCGCATCTCCCGCTGCTGCACCCCAGTCTGCTGCCCGGCCACGTCCCGGTCGTCCACGTGCTCTATCCAACTCCTCCAACCGGCTCTCGACCTCGACCACGTATAGTACCGCCATCCCAACCCTCAGCCTCCCGTCGAGTCCGCCGCCTCGTATGAACCCACCTCCACTCTCCGCCAAATCATCATATGGGAACGAGTATGCGGAACGCGACCGTCCTCGTGACCGCGACAGGCGACCTGAAATGCCGACATCCTCTTCCGCCGGTTCACTAGCCGCCCCAACACCCCGTCGGACGGAGACGAACGGCGCCACTTCTCCGAGAGCAGGCGCCGCGACTCCCGAGTCCGCACGGTCTCGGACCGCCTCCAACGTTTCTCGGAAAAGCAGTGATCGGGATCGTGAACAAGCCCAGGTCGACCGTCCACCCCTGTCTACCAAGGCCGAACGGACACCTCCGATTTCCCGCAAGGCATCCGAGAAGCCAGTCGGCGATGGCGCGAAGCGACCGGATCCGAACGCCCGTGTTTCCTTTTTCGACCCGCCGAACCAGGCCGCACTTGACCGGCTTGTCACCGGCGGACTGCTCGCTGATGGGGCAGTCGAGGGCGATGTGGAAGAGGTTTCTGAAGTGCTTGATACGGTCGAAGAGATGCTGGATGCGCACGAATGGCCATTAGATCGAGCACCGACTGGCCCGGCAGAACAAGTGGAAGGCCGACTGTTGGGTGAGCTACTTGCACTGGATAAGGTATGTATTCCAACATATACATCTCTCTGTCCCTCACGCCCGTTGATTCATAGGCCAACATTTACTCCATCCTCGAGTCTGACGACCGCGTGAACCTTGTACTGGACTACATCGACCGGGCTGTGTCCGAGCTTGACACAATGGACAACCTCCTCGCGTCGTACAAAATCCACTTGAACACGGTCACGGACGACATCAGTCACATTCAGTCGCAGAACCGGGGACTTCAGGTGCAGACGCAAAACCAGAAATCGCTAATGGCAGAGGTCGAGAACCTGCTGCAAATGGTGCAGGTCGAGCCTGCTGCACTAACGACGCTCGCTCGGGAAGGCTTGCGCGAGGCGTCGGGCATCAAGCGCCTCGAAGCCGCCGCGACGCAGCTCTACAAAGCCCTCCTCGCCGGCCGCGACCGCGAGATGGCTGCAACAATGGAACGCCTGGGCGAGTACCAAACACACAACAACCAGTTCTGCACGCGTGTGCTCGACTTCCTCTCCATCTTGTTCACCTCACAGGGTGCCCTGCTACTCGGCCCGACCGACGGAATCATGGAGGGTCCTCGAGGGCGAGTCGTTCTCGTCGGCCACAAAGACATGGAGGTTGTGCTCGGACGGTACTGCGGCTTGATGCTGTACCTGCGTGAGATGGACGAACAGATCTATGCACGAGTTTGCGCTGTGAGTGATCCTGTTTATGAAGCTGCCAAAATAGCTTATTTTGAACAACCAGAGCTACTTCTCCGCTGTCAGCGGCATCCACTCCAAGCAGATCAAGGCGCTGCTAGCTGCATACGATGCCGTGATCAAGAAGGGCGGCGACGATGATGCGGTCGACCCTTCAACAACTCCAACGGGCTCTGGCTTCCGCCCTGGCCTACGCCGGGCAGGCACGCTGATGCGGATTCCAGGCCAGCGAAAGGACAAGGACAAAGGAGGAGGTCAAGGGGAGGCTACCATGCGCGCGTCCGAGGCCTTTGCCGACATTCTCGAGTCGATCGCCCCGCTCATTTATGGCGAGGAGGAGTTCATCGCCGATTTTTTGCAGATCAACGATGCCGGACTCACTTTTGCTGAGTATGTAGAACTTGACAACTACTACCGCCGTCAGGCCATGCGTGCGTCAGGACTGCAGCCTTCGACAATCAAACTAGTTCGCGGTGCCATGGACTTGATCTTCGGGTTCATACCGGCCGAGCTCAAGAGCTGGATCGACCGGGCACTTGTCAAGGATAGTCTGTGAGTGCATAGCACAAATGCTCTGTACCCTTCTCACCACTTAGGTAGTCAAGTCATCGGCATCACGTCGGCCTTGGAACGATTCCTGATCGAGGCAGAAGAGCGAGGAAACACGTTCCTGCTTGGTCTTCTCGAGAAGCAGCACGCCAGACTGAAGAATCTGTTCAACAATCACATTGTGAGTGCTCCTTCCTCTCGCTATTGTAACCCCCTTAGCTCACACGAGTGTTAGAACGAGCAAATTGCCATCATCGAGGCCACAAAGGTTTCTGGAAAGAAACGTGGTGGAACCGCTCCGTTCATCAAGCTCTTCCCTGCCTACCTCGCCCGGGTCGAAAGCCAGCTTGCAGGCGCTGGTGGGCTTGAGATCCGTGCGAGTGTAGACGCTGGCTACGACAAGATCGTCACCCGAATGTTCGACTTGCTCCGCCAGATGGCCAAACTGGATGGGTCGGAGGGTGAGGACAAAGGCCAGATGAACTACCACGTGTTCCTCATCGGTCAGTGCGCATGTGTGATGTGACGCGAAGGTGCTCATGGGAACCTCCAGAGAACATGCACCACTTTGTCGCCGAGATGTCTCAGGTCCCGCTCGGCGCCGTCGGCTCGTTCTCGAAGCGGGCCGAGGGCATCTACGATGAGAACTTGCAGGCGTATGTCAAGCTTGTGCTCCGCAAGCCCTTCGCGAAGATCATCGTAAGTCCGCGGTTACATACATCAGACCATTGTTAACACTTTTCAGGACTACTTCGACGGCGTCGAGCGCTTACTCAAAACCACTGCCCCGTCAGAGGTCTCCTCGAACTCGTCTTACGGCAAATCCGGCTTGAAGAAGGTTGTCAAAGAGTACAACAGCAAAGACGTCCGCAAGTACATCGACACGCTGTCAAAGCGGGTCGAGAAGCACTTTACGGACGCGGACTCGAAAGCCTTGGCGGACGGCGACCGTGCGGGCGCAATCGCACCAGGCACAGTGCTCGTTGGAGTGTGGCGTGCGTGCGAGGACGAGTTGCTCCGGCTCACGGAGGGCTGGGGCAAGCGGATATCTCAGTGCTACGCGGACACGGGCGTCAGCCTTGAGTACAGTCCGGCAGATGTGGAGGGGGCGTTCAAGAAACACCGCGTGGGCGCTTGATGCAGTGACAGTTTCGTGTACGTGTACATGTGGATAACTTATGCTAGGGATCTTGGGTAGATTCGTGTCATCATTGCTGTTGTCGTGGATGTCAAGTCTTCTCTTTGCTGCATCTATCTGTAGTACTGGGGCTCGGGGAAGAACGGCGGGGTTTTCTGACCCCGAGTAGCAGCCGGGGTGGGCGCAGCTGGAGGATTCCGATGAGTTGAAGGTCTCTAGGAAACGTATAATAGCTGTACCTGAAGGGGGCAACTGCACATATCGAGGATCGACCGTTGTCTGGTGAGCCTGATAGCCACTGGATGCACCTCGGCCAACCGGAGGCGAGGTCGGTTGGGAGGGAGATAAGTACCCAGCTTGCGGGGACGCTGCCGAACGTTCGTATCCAGCTTGAGGGGACGCTGCCGAGCGTTCCCGACCCGACGGCGATCTCGAGTAATCCGACCGCTGCTGGTTGGACGGTACGCTCTGTGAAGATGCGTACTGCTGGCCTGATGGCGCACTCTGAGCGGTTGGGCGCTGGCTCGGAGCTGCTGCGGCAGCGGCGGCGGCCGAGCCTGCAGAGTTCTGGGCCCCGCGACCAACTGCGCCCATGACAGCCGGTCCATATACGGACCACATGCCCTGTGCAGCCTGGAGCCACGGCCCGACTTGTGGCGGGATGCCCGGTGTTCCACTCGGCAACTGACCAGGAGCGGGAGGAGCCGGGGGCTGTTGTGGCCTTCCTGGCTGCTGCGACTGCTGTTGCTGCGGCGGCTGAGGCGGGCGCTTGTTGAGCATCCCCATCACCATGTCCCACAGGACGGTGAAACGACTGGACATGAACGTGATCGTCTGTGCTCGAGCATCGGCGATGCCCTTGTCGATGGCGACTTCGTTCTTGCGGAAGTAGGGCTGAACGTATGACTGATACACCCATGTCGAGCCCTGCAATGAGAGATAAGCATGTTGTCCGACGCATGACGCGATGATCCAAACCTGGGTTTGCGGAAGGGAAAGGAAGAGAAGGAGAAATGTCTTGATCTCCTGTGGAATAGGTCAGCAAGCATACATCGCCACAGCTGACAGACACGCACGTAGTAGAACGGGAACCAGCTATAGAGCCACTCGGTGGTCATCTCGACGGCCGTGATCCCACCGACGACACACCAGAACATGGCGAGTCGCTCAAGTTCGGGCTCAGATACTGGGCGATGCGACAGTGCCTTGTAGGTATTGTAACACGGGAGCAGGAACGCGAACCATGCCCTGGGAGTTCATGGTCAACCGATACACAGCGCTGAGGACGAAAGATCACGCACGAGACAACGCGGGAGATCGTGGCCATAATCATGCTGGGCGACACGGATGGTGGTCTGCGCAAGGCGCTCGTGTGCGCGCGTGGCCAAGAGGCAGGACGCAGGCCTGGAGGCGCGCTTCTCCACACCTGTGCGCGGTGGCTGCGCAAGTTGCAGCCGTGCTTCTTCTGAATCTGACGCGTCAACGTCGATATGCTAAGATGTGCAGCCGCGATGGCATGCTCTCCTGGCTGATTGTTATGGTTTCTCGCTGGCTGGAGCAAAAGGTTGACATCTCGAAGCACAAAAGATAATTCCCGCTAGCCGATTTGAACG
>LCTX01000858.1:0-57097 GCA_002233555.1 Limonomyces culmigenus | reverse complement strand
CGTTCAAATCGGCTAGCGGGAATCACTTTTTATGTGGGCAGAGGCGCGCACTTCTTCTCTTGTCCTCCACCACATCCGACCTCGATGGCTGCTTTTCGCTGCTCGAGCTGTGCGTTGGGGTACTTGGATGGGAAGAGAAGACCGGCTCGCCAGAAGATTGATGCCTATATGAAGCTTAAACTCATCCGCTGGCACGTCCAAGTTGTGTTGCTGGGTCTATTTGTTTGTAACTCACAATGTGGAGACTACAAGTTGCGAGGTCGTAAGAAATCCGGGTCTCCTACAAGAACGTCTCTTGCGTGTAAGTCATGATGAGTCGGACTGCTATTGGTTTCCCAAGATTTGAAGAGACTCGGAGTCGGGGTCTGATACGCGGAGTCGGCCATCACGTGCCGTTCTGGTCCCTAGCTCCCTACCACTGCCACTGCCACTACCACCCCTGTCTCATATCACTCGCGACAGTTCTTCGTAGCCAATGGCATCGTCGTGCGTTTGGACGATGTATTTTCCCAGTGAGATGCTAATTTGGTCTGTAGGATGTGTCGAAACGACACTTGCTTTCAGTTGTGGTGCGAAAGTGCGCACGCAATCGTCAACGAGGTGGGAAACCGTCAGATACAAGAAACATTCAAGAACAAGCGATCAAAAGTCAAGATACCACGGTCTCTGCGCAATCTCTTGTCCAACGACGAGGTACGGTCCACGTCGTTGTGCCAACCCTTATGGTCGCAGTCGCAATAAGCGTCCACCTTCGAAACCAAGCGACGGTGGAATGAAAACGCGCTCTACCTGGCGTGGACAACCTCAGCAGATGCGGGGAAAGATACGGCCGCCATGGGAGGAGGAGGAAGATGACGACGACCTTCATCGACGTCAAGGCATTATCAAAGCCTACTTAGCCAGCCCGCACATTGCGAAGCCTCCCTGAGAGCCGTGGCGCCCTGTGCACTTTGATTACGCCGACGAAGCTGATGTCCTTCATCTAATCTCCAAGCTCGGTGTTGGATCGGAGCTGGGGCGAGCTGTCCTCGAGCTCCCACGCTTGGAAGATCATCCTGGAGGATCTCTCACTTCGACGCTCTGTGAATCTCCAACTGATCATCAAAGCTGCACTTCTCAGTTGACCCAAGCCAACCTCCGGCTTATCAATGGGTGATTGAACCATACCACAAACCTCTGTACAACTACGTGTCTGACCGGCTCATTCTCATCTTTGTGATCGCAAGTCTTTGCTGTGCGAGATCCGTCAAAGAGACAGACCAGAGCGATGAATGGCAGCATCAAGATCACAAGGTCAGGACTGTCGCTTGTATAGTCTTCCACATTATCAGAGAGGATCTTAGCGATCGTGAGGAACTCAACAAGAGCTAACCTCTCAGCTTTGCTTGTGTTCACCAACCCGAAGCGCTGTAGTCGTTGATGAGCTCGGAAATATAAGAAGTGGCACAGCGCGCACCTCGTCGTCGGGCGAGACTCCCCGCAGAGAATATGGATACTTGACTTGTGATCATTTCTCCTCAAACGATTCTCAAACACGAGGGTCTGCATGACTGTGGAGCACGTGCGCACTGTCGCACCACATCTGAAAACGGGAGTTGTCCAGACACATACTGCAAACCGGGTCAAGAGCTTGCTGCAGAGAAGTTGGCTCGAGCGCATGATGATATCATTGCCATCCAGAAAATGGAGAGGAGAGATGTCGGAAGTAAAGGAGGAGTCGCAAATGTAGGTATTTGACAAAAAGGGGAGAGGGCAAGGGCGGACGCGCACGTGCGGACCCGGGGTCCGCATCCATGCAAGTAGAACCCGTACAGATACTCAGCCTGGCACGATTCACCCATACGATACAGTACACGCTCATCAGCCCGAGTGCGCGTGACATGTTATTGCAGGGCGCCCTAACTCCTGCTCCGTGGAGTGCCAGCAGTCCAATGTTACGCCATCATAAGCCCCATCCACTACTAATAAGCTCATCGGAAGGATTGTCCCATGCTAGAGCTTTACTGCAGAACTGCGTTTCACTCCGGTCGACTCCTACCGCCGTAGGGCCGCCTGTACACGTTATTGCAGCCGGCACACCCTCCTGTTCCCACTCCGCCACGAGCGTCTGCATCGATTCAAGACAATCGATCAGCTCAATGCTCTCGATCTCGTGCACCCGAGCGGTGATGCATGCCTTGAGCTCTGAGATCACGTCGGGTGCTGCATGGTCCCGAGAGAAGCCCTCGATCACCAGATGCTGCACACGGGGCAGGCAGCGTGCATGACGGCATTGGTCTTCAGAGTCTAGAAAGCGCAAAGTGCGATCCGACCGCACGAGGTGAAGCACGCCTAAATGGGCAAAGCAGGGCTCCGGGTTGCGGAGAAGATCGTCGCACCTCATGTAGCAGTGGCTTGCGGGCGCCCCTAGAGCATCGTGTTCGAATCTGACCTTGGTGTACGGGAACCCCAACTTGGAGCTCTTGAGCGTTCCAGGAATAGAGAGACCAGTGCTTTGTTTGAAGGCAACCCACGTCTCAATGATGTCGGCGTGTATCTGCCCGAAGTGCATGGACCGCTCCGGCAGATACATCCAGAAAACATCCCACCACGACACCCCAATGGTGATCCTCAGAGTCTTGAATGGCAACGGTATCACACGCAGGTAGATGGCCCCATGAATGTGATCATCCTCAATCACCAGACTCTTCAGATGGGGAAGGTGGACTCGAGCGAGCGATCGGTGAACCGTCATGTTGTCCGGGTCGTGTGCAAATTGGATGCTCCCTATGCAGAGCTCCTCTACATTCGCGACCTGGAGGAGGAGAGGGCCGAAGACCGCACTGCGTCCATGTATGTGTATTCTCGTCAGCTCCAGGCGGCGGACAGACGGCATCGGTGGTAGCTGATGGACCAAGTTCACCGAGTAGAGCGCGAAAAATACAGGTGATATGCTGCGGTTCTCCAAGAGCAAGGGATAGAATGAAAGCTCATGGGTGATATCGCTCTGGTTTATAGTGAACTTGCCGTTGTCTATGGGTCCAGGCGGAAGGGCCTGTAGTTCAACTATCTCGGAATCGGTCCCGGACAGGTCGTAAGCCCTGGCGCCGGCGATTCGGAGACACTGAGCTCGGGGATGTATACTGAGAGGGTATCTGCCCTGCTCCGTTGAAAGGGAGAGGGGCGCGTCACTCGAGCAGACGACGCACAAGTCGGTCCACTCCCGACGATGGCCCACACAGTCGACGACAGTCCATAGGTCTGGAGTGTGGATGGCCACGTCCCTGAAGTACCGGCATACGAGCATCACGCTCGTCCATGTAGAGTCATAGGTGCTCCACGGGAAGATGTCGAGCCCATCCGGCGCTCCGGGCTTGTGCTGGAGGTACTGGAGGATCTGACCAACTACTTCGGGTGGGACACGCAGTACGGGTGGTGCCGCTCGAGGATGGTCCAAGCGCTCATGGTTCATGCGCACGATGGCGGAGCGCGGTGGAGACTGGAGGGCGGGAGGACTGAACGGCACCAGTACTGGGCGGTGGTGCGGCGAGATATACGGTGCATGATGACTCGACCCTTATGCGCGAAACGTCGCGGACGCGATGAGCAGACGTTTGACGTTGACGAGCGCAGCTTGATCACGAACCGCCTCAGGTAGAGCAGCATCACACCGTGAACATATCGTCCGCCCCGCAGGCCCTAATGTCCTTTGTAGACCTCAATTCGTTGGGCAGGAGACAAGGAGATGTGACGAGAAGAGACTAGAGCATCATTCGGTTAACCTCCCCGCAGATCAGAGCGGAACGCGAGGGAGGGGGTATAGCATCCACTAAAGAGTGGCGGTGAGACGAAGCCATGATTCACAGGACCCGCGTGCCGAGCCCAGAGACTTAGATGATCTGCAGACTGCAGTTAGTCTCCCTTGCAGACCTCCGTTCGGCGGGCGGAACTCAAAAACGCGGGCGACAGGTTCGTCTGCAGTATGTTTTGCGTGAAAGGCTGGCTCTCTACGCTATGTAGAGTTCCCTCATTTAAATGGTATGCCCTCCTAAGCCGACGCATCCCCCGGCTTCTCGAACACGAACACAGCATAGCGGAACGTGCCGTTCGCGAACCCCCTGCGCATCGCCTGGAACGCGCGCAGGAACTCGACAAAGTCGGGGCCCTGCGCGAACGCGAGCGCCCACAGCGCCGGGCTCGCCACGAGCGCGAGGCTGATGTCCCTGCCCTACCCGTGTCAGCCCTTGCCCTCGCTCGGCGGCGCACACTCGACGCACCACGTCTTGGCGACCTGCGCGCTGATATCCAGCACCTCGCCGACGCGCACGAGGCCCGCGTCGCGCGCATACGCGCAGTACTCGTCCGCGGTCGCGAGCGGCGGGAGGAGCATGCCCCTCTCGATCGGCGCGATGTCCGCGGCGAACTGCGGCGCGCTCAGCGCGGGCGCCTTGGTCCAGTCCGCGATGACCAGGCGGCCACCGGGGCGGAGGAGCGTGTGTGCGTTCGCGAAGAAGCGGCGCTTGTTGGGCAGGTGCGAGAGCGCCTCGCAGATCCACACGAGCTCGAACGTGCCCGGGTCGAAGCGCGGGGAGATCGTCTCGGCGTCGAGCTCGAGGAAGCGGACCGAGCCGCGGCCCAGGCGCACCGCGGGGGGCTCGACGCCGGCCTTCTCTGGGTCTGCCACCTCTTTCTCGGGCACGGGCGTGGTGTCCTCGGACGCACGGCGCGAGAGATCGTACGCCATCGCGACCTGGACATTGCTGATGGTGACGCCGGTGATGTCCCAGCCGCGCTCGCGCGCAAGGTAGCGGCTCGTGCCGCCGATCCCGCAGCCGACGTCGAGGAGGCGCGCGCCGTCGCTGTGCGCGGCGCGCTGGAGGAGCAGCTCGATGAGCTGCTTCTGTGCGAGCTCCTTGCTGTCGCTCGGCGTGATGAAGTAGCCGTGGTGGATGTGCTCGCCCTGCACGCGAGACGTGAGCGTGTGGGCACACGGCGAGAAGGGCGGATGGACGCACCCAGAGACTGTTGTAATAGCTCGAGCAGTCGTTGTAGTGCGCCTTTATGCGCTCCTTCAGCGGGGAAAGGATGGCAGCCATGGAGATGGAAAGGCGAGGGCGTGGGCCGAGCGTGTGCTACTTGTGCTGAAGATCGTCATGGCCGGATGAAGGAAGGGGTGGCAATCCGGCGTCATGGATCGCAGTTGCGCGAAGATGCCCGATCGTGCGCGCGTCTCGAGCCCGATCCAAATCACCGGCGTCATAAGTGACAGTATGTTCGCTTACACCACCACCACCACCACTGGCCTCAGAACGCCTGCAAGCTGTAGGACGCCCTTCCAGGTGCGCATGGCACGGCCCCGTATCGCACTTGGTGCTTCGCTGACATGAAGGCTATCCCGCAGTGATGAGCACCTCCGCCTCGCTCGCCGCGCTCGGGCGCGAACTCCTGCCCTTCCTCCCGCTCGTCTTCCAGTCGAACGTGCTCACCATCTCCTGGGAGTGGCGCAACCACCTCTTGCCGCTGCCGACGCTGCAGCACCCGATCCACCACGCGACGCTGAGCGAGATCTTCCGGCGGAGCTACACGTACGGCGCGTCGTCCTTCCTGTTCAACCTCCTCGGCGCGATCGGCACGAGCGCGTACCTGTACTACGCGCACCGCGCCCCGCTCGATGGCTGGACCGCGGCGTTCGGCGTGCTGCACCTCTGCCCGTTCTCCGCGCTCGCGCTGCCGCATATCCTCCGCGCGTGCGACAACGACAAGGTGCTGAGGCACGAGGACGAGGTCAAGCAGGCGCTCGCGACGTGGCTGCGCATCAACCGCTGGAGGCTGTTGACCGATATCAGCGGGACGGTGTGCGCGCTCGCGGCGGTCGTGCAGCGTGCGAGGATGGCATCGCCGGTCATGCCATCCGTACACAGTGTATCACCTCTTCTAGACTCACTCTAATGACATGAGTTTTCTCTTCATCACCTGGCCTGTCATTGGATCAGCCTGGCGTCGAGCCAATCACTCGGGGTGAGGGAGAAGGGAGGACACTTCCGCTAGACGATTTGAATGACTGAACCTAGGGTGTTCTCGTAGCTCTCGATGCCACACACCACACTTTGGCTTGCATTTCCACCGCATACAGGGCAGAGTGATTTGAGCACATACATCATCAAAACAAAAGGATAAGATTGCACCAAATGAGGGTATACGAACAGCACCAGATCGTCCAACGAGCGAAACAAAGACAAAAGAAGGGAGGCTAGCCATCCACAAGCGCATGCGTATAGCTCCAGAAGTCGGCCATATCAGCAATATCCGCGCCCGCGAGGTCAGGCAGGACGCCTGCCCTCCCGAGGAGCGCAAGCAGCTGCGCCCGCGAGTCGGGGTACACGAACAGCTGCATGATCTCCGGGCCCTGTGTGTCTGCGTCAGCATTACGTTTCGTATACCAAGCACCAACACACGTGTTCACGGAGGACCTCGATCAGCACCGCGCGGTCCGGCGCCTCGGCGGACGGCTGGACAGCCGGCACGGGCTCGGGCAGGAGCCGCGAGTCCTCCGTCCACTGCTTGGCGCGCACAGCGGGTGCGCCGGACAGGAGGAGTGCACCCAGCCAGGCCTCCCACAGCTCGAGGCGCACGCCGTCGCGGCCCGCTCGACGGAGCTGCGCGTGTGCGCGCTCCCAGTCCGCCCCGGGGTCCCCGCGCCACGCCGCCCCGTCCCCGTCCCTCCGCTCAGGCAGCGGTAGCGGATGCGGTGGCGTGGTGGCGGCGGGGCGCATCATGAGGCGGACCCAGCGGCGGCGGCGTACGAACCCCCTGAACAGCTGCGCATGCGGGCGCCAGCCGCGCGCGCGGAACGCGGCGTTGTACTCGAAGCCGTCGTGCGCGACCGCGCCGTCCGCGCGCATGTCGACCATCCACGCGCGCGAGACCCAGCGCCACGTGCCGTCCGGCAGGGGGAACTCGGCGAGCGAGACCGCGGGCTGCGGCGCCGCGCCCGGCACGGTGAACGGCGGCGGGTCCGCGGGGAGGAGGGTTAGGGCGGAGTAGTAGGCCGTCGAGAAGAGTGTGAGCCTGGCGGGGAATGGTGAGTAGGGGGAGGGGAGAGAGGGGGGGGGAGCACGTTACCCGCGCTGGTTCTGTCTGCCCGCTCAGCGCGGGCCGGGCGGCGAGGAGGCGGACCGACCTCGTAGAGCACACACCACCGGTACACGTCCCGCTGCTCGTCGGGCGCATCGGCGTGCTCCGGGAGCTGCACGAGCTGCGAGGCCGACGCGCGGGCGCTCGTGGGCACGCTCGCGGGCTTGTGGTCGGACACAGCAGAGTCCCGGCGCCGGCGCGGGAGGTGCGCCCATGAGAACCGCTTGCGTTGGCCATGGAGACGGCGCAGGGCATCGTCCGCCGCATGCTCGTCGGCGTCCGCGAGCAGCGAGGTGGGCGGCGGCGGGTGCCGGGCGGGGTCGCCCATAGGAGGTTAGTCGAAGCAAAAGGCAGAGAAATGACAACACTGCTATGCTCCGCGCCTTCACCTCCTCTTCCACCCCTCTGCGCCTGGTCCATGCCCGGCGTCTCACGACCGGGCTGATCGCATCCAAGACGTGCCCGTCCTGCGGCTGCGCGCTGCCGTCGGTGCTGCCGGCGTGCCCGCGCTGCCGGTTCATCGGCGCCGTGTCGGACGCTGCGCCGCGGCACGCCGTGTTCGGGCTCGACGGCGCGCGCCCGTTCGACGTCGACGCGCGTGCCGCCAAGGCCGAGTTCCGGGCGCTGCAGCGCGTCGTGCACCCGGACCTGTGGCCGCCCCAAGCGCAGGACCGCGCGCGCGCGCTCTCGGGATTCGTCAATGGCGCGTACCGGATGCTGCTCGACCCCGTCGCGCGCGCGGAGCACTTGCTCGCGCAGGCGGGGTATACACTGGAGGAGGAGGATAGGCTTGAGGACGAGGCTTTCCTTGCGGATACGATCGAGCAGCGCTTTCTGCTCGAGGACGCGGAGACGCAGGCGGAGGCGGATGACGTCAAATCCACCAATCAAGGTACGCTTTCTCTTCCGGGATATGGTGCAATGCTCATGCCTGCGCAGAGAAAATGGACGCGATGATGCCGCCGCTGTCCGCCGCTATCACCGAGGGCAGATGGGCCGAGGCAAAGGAGCTGACCATCCGGCTCAAGTACCTGCGGAACATTGTGCAGGCCGCCGAAAAGTGGCCAGAGACGGGCTCGGACCATTAGACATACGCTAGACACCATGATACTTGATATTTGAATGGCTCACCCCGGTCATGGACTTGGGTGGACCGCACCGGCGTTTGCCGAGCCGTGCTTGCCTTTGCTGACAAGTCGCCGCCGTCCGTCACACCCGCCAGCGCGCCCCGCCCTCGCCGCCGTCCAGCATACGCGCCCACCCATAGACATAGAGCTAGTATATACCCGGGGAGCGCATCGCGTCACTTGTCCCAGCCTATAATCACCGTGCGTGCATGCGTGCGTGACGAGGGTCGCGGCTTCTGACGGCACGCAGGCCTGGTTTCTTCTCGATCCCTACGGTCCATGCGCCTGGCCGCACTCCTCCGCCGGCGCTCTCTCCTCCATCCTCTGATGCAAGCAGAGTCCGGCCGCGAGAGCCTGAAACGCCCGTACGCCCGCAACGCCGCCGCCCTCGCGATCGACCAGAGCCCCGACCGCGCGCCCCGCCCCGCAAAGGCCGCAAAGCTCGACAGCGACAGCGAAATGCCGCCCTCCAACAACCGCCGTGGCGCAGGCTCCGGCCCGCGCGCCTCCCGCAGCACCGCCAACCAGCCCGCGAGCCGCCGCAGCAGGCGCGGCGGCAACAAAGCGAACGGCGGCGGCGGCAGCAGCACCGGCCAGCTCGTCGAGCTCGAGGGCTTCCTCCGCGACGCGCAGTACATCAACCAGATGCGCTCCGCCCCGCTCAAGCCCGTGCACGCGGAGAACCCAAAGTCCCCGCTCGCGAACTACTGCTCGATCGCGCTCGGGACCATGCCGGATTACCAAGCCGAGGAGGGCTACGTCGGCGCCAAAAAGGTCTGGCGGTGAGTGCGGGCGTGCGTGCGTGTATGCGTCCAGTGGCTGATGAATCAACAGCGTCACTGTCCGCGTGGATTGTGGGCAGGAAGTCATCGTGGGCGAGGGCGACTCTTCCATCCGCAAGGACGCTGAAAAACTCGCCGCCCTCTCGGCATGTGTCCAGCTGAACAACTTGGGTGTCGTGAGTATTTCCGCCTCGACTGTGTATTTTTTTATTGACCCTGCCTCTCAGCTCGACCACCCAACCAAAGCCGCCGGCGGCAAGTCCAACGGCGGGGGCGGAGGAGGCGGCGGCGGCGGCAGCAGCTCGACCGCCACCAAGCTCCTCTCCGACGGCACGCCCGTCGACTATGAAAAGGCGCGGCAGTTCATGGACTGGTACTGCCGGCGCTTCGGCTTCCCGAAGGAGGACGTCTCGTGGGAGAACGTCGGCGCGGGCCGGCGCGGCAAGCAGGACGAGTGGGAGGCGGTGATGACCGTCGGCGGCCGGCGCATCGGCATCGGCGGCGGGAACAACAAGAAGGCGGCGACGGTAGCGTGCTACCTGGACGTGACGCAGTACCTGGAGAGCTGCGACGCCGTGCTCTGGAAGACGTTCCTCGACGCGGCGAAGAGCGGCAAGGACCTCGGCCTCGCGCCCCGCGTGCACTTTGGGATGAGCGACCGCCTCGACGACGACGTCCGCGACCTCTGCCACGAGATCAAGCAGAGCACGCTGTACAAGAACCGGCCGCGGAAGACGACGGCCGAGGCGGGCGCCACGACGGACGCGAACCGGCGCCCGCGCGTGCCCGCGCCCGAGCAGTACCTCGTCGACAAGTCCGCGCGGCTCAAGGAGCGCCGCGCGGCGTACGCCGCGGACCCCGCGCACGCGCGCATGCGCAGCACGCGCGCGGGCCTCCCCGTGTTCACGCGCGCGGAGGACGTGATCGCGCACATTGCGCAGAACGAGGTCACCATCTGCATGGCCGCGACGGGCTCGGGCAAGACGACGCAGATCCCGCAGCTCGTGCTCGACGACTGGATCGCGCGCGACGCGGGCGCGCGCTGCAACATCGTGTGCACGCAGCCGCGGCGGCTCGCGGCGATCTCCGTCGCGGACCGCGTCGCGAAGGAGCGCGGCGAGGCGCTCGGCCGCGGCTCCGTCGGCTACCAGGTTCGCTTCGAGCAGAAGATGCCCGAGGAGCACGGCAGCATCACGTTCTGCACGATCGGCATCTTCCTCAAGCGGATGCAGAGCGCGCTGCTCGAGGGCGGCGCGCAGGGCAGCGCGGCCCTCGACGACGTCACGCACGTCATCGTCGACGAGGTCCACGAGCGCGACGTGGACACGGACCTGCTGCTCGTCGTGCTCAAGCGGCTGCTCGAGGACCGCAAGGCGCGCGGCAAGCCCATCAAGATCGTGCTCATGAGCGCGACGATCGACCCCTCGCTCTTCCAGCAGTACTTCCCGGACGCGAACGGCGACCCCGCAAAGGTGATCGAGATCCCGGGCCGCGCGTTCCCCGTCGAGCGCTATTTCCTCGACGAGTACATCGGCGAGCTCGCGACGCGGCCCGCCGCCCGCCAGGTCTTCGCGGACAAGGACGTCGCAAAGTACCTGCAGACGGAGCTCCCGCCCGCCGTGCTCGGCGCGCTCGGCATCCGCCACGACCCGGACGCGCGCCAGGCGGACGAGGACAGCCCGGTGCCCGCGCCGCTGGTCGCGATGGCGGTCGCGCACGTGCTGAAAAAGTCGGACGCGGGGCACGTGCTCGTGTTCCTGCCCGGGTGGGAGGACATCCAGAGCGTGAACCGGTTCCTGCTCGAGCAGGCGTCCGTGCTCGGCCACAACTTTGCCAACTCGGACCAGTTCAGCATCCACATGCTGCACTCGTCGATCCCGCTCGCGGAGCAGCAGGTCATCTTCGACCCGCCCAAGGACGGCGTGCGCCGCATCATCCTCTCCACGAACATCGCGGAGACGTCGGTGACGATCCCGGACGTGGTGTATGTCGTCGACACGGGTAAGGTCAAGGAGAACCGGTACGACCCGGACCGGCACATGTCCTCGCTCGTCTCGGCCTGGGTCGGGTCCTCGAACCTGAACCAGCGCGCGGGGCGCGCGGGCCGGCACCGCCCCGGCGAGTACTACGGCGTGCTCACGCGCGGGCGCGCGGACAAGCTGCACCCGTACCAGATGGTCGAGATGAAGCGCGTGGACCTCAGCAACGTCGTCATGCACGTCAAGGCGCTCAACTTCCCGAGCATGAGCGTCGAGGACGTGCTGGCCGCGACGATCGAGCCGCCCGCGGCCGCGCGCGTCGCCGCCGCGATGCAGGACCTGCGCGTCGTCGGCGCGCTCGACGCCGCGAACAACCTGACCGCGCTCGGGCGCGTGCTGCTGCAGCTCCCGATCGAGGCCGCGATGGGCCGGATGGTCCTCTTCGGCTCGTTCTTCCGCTGCCTCGACCACGCGCTCACGCTCGCCGCGATCATGACGAACCGGGACCCGTTCGTGTCGCCGATGCACCTGAAGGAGCAGTCCGCCGCGCGCAAGAACAGCTGGACGCCGCCCGACTTCCGCTCGGACGTGCTCGCGACGCTGCAGGCGTACGACGAGTGGTGGCGGCTGCAGAGCCGCGGCGAGTACCAGCGCGCGAACGCGTTCTGCTCGGACAACTTCCTCGCGAAGCCCACGCTCCTCACCATCCAGAAGATCAAGGGCCACCTCCTCCAGGCCCTCCGCCACGCCGGCGTTCTGGACATCTCCGGCGGCGGCGACGTCTACCAGCCGCCCGGCCGCCGCGGCCGCGACCGCGACGAGGCCGTCCCGCCCGAGCTGAACAAGAACGCGGACTCGATGCCCCTCCTCACCGCGCTTATCACTATTGCGTCCCAGCCGAACTTTGGCATCCGCACCGGCAACGTGTACCGCACCCAGCAGGATAAGGTGTGTAGTTAAGGGTGCTGTTGCGGCGACAGTGCTGACGGCCCCTGCAGCAAGTGTTCATCCACCCGTCGAGCGTGAACCACCGCAAGCGCGACGAGGAGGCGACGACGCTCGCGGAGAAGCAGATCATGGCCTTCCAGGAGAAGCGGCAGAACGTGTCGTCGGGCGCGAGCGCGGACAAGGCCCAGAAGTTCATCCTCACCACCACGCGGCTGGACCCGGTCGCGTACATCCTCTTCGGCGCGTACAACATCACCGTGACCGAGCGCGGGCTCGAGTGCGACGAGTGGCTGCCGATCGTGGGCAACATCGACGCGCTCGACGACATCCAGCGGCTCAAGTACCTCATGGAGGCGTGCATGCTGCGCGTCTTCGAGGGCATCACCTTCCAGCGCCACCGGAACCGCTCGCGGCGCGACATGGTCCCGCTCGCGCGCGAGGACGAGCGCGAGGACGAGAGCGACGACGACGACGACGGCGCGGAGCGCGACTACTCGCTCGCGCCCGCAGAGGTCCGCGACCTCGACGGGCTCACGAAGGACATCGTCCGCATCCTCAACAACGCAGCCGACGAGCGCATCGCGTCCCAGTCCCGCCACAACTCGCGCCCGGGCTCGCCCGCCGCGTCGCCCATGTTCGGCAGCTCGCGGCCTGGTGGCGGCGGCAACGGGCGCTCGGGCACGTCGACGCCGTTCGGCGCGTACTCGGCGTTCAACTCGCGCCCGGGCACGCCCGGCGGCGGCCCGGGCCCGAGCCCGCTCAGGAAATGGTAGAGGAATTCGAATAACTTTTGTGTGCTGTAGATCTCCTCTCGCGTCTGACTTGCCTGCCCCCTCACCCGCCCGCTTGCTGTTCTCGCTAATGTACTGTAGACCTTTGGTAATGACACGAAGCGCCCCTTTTCTGCTATAGCGTTCGTGTGCTTTGCAGCTGTGCACGGCCGACGATGTATCTGGGAGGTGTCCTCTGCGGTGCACCTGTTCGACGAATATTTGGTGGCACATAGTATTCCTCCTTTAACATAGGTCAAGGCGAGAGTGCCAGTGCGTCCAGCCTCCTCTCAAGATCCTTCGCCTCCCGAATCAACAGGCTTATTTCCGTCTCTGGTGCCGGTGACAAAGTGTCCGTAAGGTGTCCCACAGCCTGGGACTGCTCGCGGACAGCCTGCGCAGACGCTTTCCGGACGACCTCGCTCCACGTCGTCCCGGCTTTCTTTAGCAAGGTCGTCAACTCGTCTTTCACCCGCCTCGGCGCGCCGGGTCCATCATAACCGAAAGCAGTGTACATCTGCACTGCGCTTGCGCCGGCTTGAGCGAACTCGAGAGCGTCGGCGCCCGAGCCCACACCTCCGCAGCCGATGATGGGCACAGACGCAGGGAGGTGGGAGCGGAGGACCCGGATGGCAGCGAGTGCCAAAGGCTTCACTGGCGGACCAGACAGACCACCGATCTCGACCTTGTTCGCTATTTTCGGGTGTCAGCAGTAGAACGGAACTCAAAGAGCGGAAGTCACCCACGGTGCAGAAGCGTAGCCGCCCTCGAGATGGTCGTGTTGCTGATGATCACACCGTCCACATTGCGGTTGACAACTACCTGCGCGATCTGTTCCAGCGCATCCGCATCCAGATCCGGTGCCAACTTTAGGAGAATTTTGGGCTTGTGCGCGGCAGTCTTCACTTCTGCAGTGCAGGCCGCCAGCAGCCGGTCCAGAGCAACAGGATCTTGAAGGCCACGCAGACCCGGTGTGTTCGGACTGGAGACGTTGATGACAAGTGCATCTGCGTGAGGTGCAAACTTGCGGACACCAGAAACATAATCTTCGTCGTCAGCTGGTGCCGAAGTCTTATTTTTACCCAGGTTGACGGCAAGGAGTGGACGGGAGGAAGTCGAAGTCAACGGAGGGCCGCGGGACTCTAACTTGCGCAGCAAGGCTGCATGGCCCAGTGAAGGGAAGCCGTAACGATTGATGAGGGCAGAGTCGTCGGGCAGGTGAAAGACTCGGGGCTTGGGGTTACCTGCCTGCAGGCTGAGTGTGAGGACGGGATAAACCATATCCAGTAGGCGGCCGAACCTGAGGCTTGGGCGTGACACTGCCAATCTCTACCCATCCAAAGCCGAGACTGAAGAGGCCTATCCAGGGTCAACTTGACGCCTTGACGTAATGAACTGAATGGTGCTCACCGTCAATGGCCTCTCCATCTTTGTCAAAGCCAGCGGCAAGCCCGATTGGGTTTGGCATAGCTTGGCCCCATATCTAATGCCATTTAGTCCATCGCAAATAGACGTCCACCTTATGAACACGAACCTCTGTGCGCAGGACATCGTCGTCCTGGATCGGGTCGCGGGGAGCGAGGCCAGTAGATAGCACGCGCACTGCGAATCGGTGGCCTGCTTCAGCGTCGACTACTCGACGAAGGACCGGGGTGACTATGTAGCGATGTAGTGCACTCCTCGAGTCCATGTAATAGACGCTGAACAGGCCTGCGCCCGCGAGGAACGCCGAGCCATACACCACCGACTTTACAGTCATGCTTGCAGAGGCACCAGATGCATTGGTAGAGGCAAGACGTGTAGTCGACTTTTTTGTAAGGCGAATAGGCAAAGTACGGGCGGTGCGAGTTGCACAGAGCATGGAGGACAGAGGGAGAAGAGTTAGTTACGCCACACTTCCTGGATGCCTTCCTCGTCATGGATCATCGAGTGGGCGTCTCCCACTCTTCAATACAACATTCTCACACAATGATCTACAGTTCATTTGGGTGAGAAAGGATCTCTCCCGACTCGGAATCGATTGAGTGGTCTACGCTGACAGTACAGAAAGTGCAAAAGAAGAGAGCTGCCATCAAGACATCCATTGTGAACCCACACACTAGCCCAGTACCGATGTTCAGAAGAGAGCCGCAACTGCGAACATGACCGCGCCGAGGGCGACGGACACGGACGCGGACGTGAAGCCAGCGCCGTTGCCGGAGCCTGACTGCGACGCGGAGGGGGCAGAGCCAGAGGCGGAGGGAGACCCGGTGGTGTTGCTAACAGTGTCGAGGGCGGAGGTGCCGTTGATCTTCTCAGCAAGCGCCTGAGGTTGCATGGAGTCAGATAAACGTGGAAAAAACGGGCGATCACGTGTCTCACCTGGAATGCGGCGAAGTTGCGGGGACCAGACTCGTCGCTGTTGACCGAGAAGACCATGCCAGCTCCGCAGTGGGACTTGGTAGCAGCCTGCGCACAGTATGCCCAGATCGGAGCCTGATTTGCCAGTTTTAATGAGTATTTGAGCGATGGGAATGATGGGAAACGAAGTACTGACAGTGTTGTTGACCGTTACGTTGAAAGTCAAGAAGTTGCTGGAGTTTCCGACGAACTGGAAGCCCGAGTTGAAGCCAATGGGCGTGCTCGTGTTGTCCTTGAGCTTGCGGCACGGGTCCGCGAAGCTAGACTGGGTGACCGTGTGGTTGGCCCCGACGAAGGTGAACGAGATGATGTCGCCGGGCTTGGCGGAGACGTGCGGCGGGTTGAACAGGAGCTTAGCGTCAGTGCCGACCTGGACGTTGATGACCGAAGGCACCGCGTTCGGGGTCGGGTCCGGGCTGTTCGGGTACGAGGCGTAGGTGGTGGTGTACGTCATCGAGTCCATCGCGATCGTCTCGGTGACAGTGGCAACCGACGCGGGCGGCGCAATGGTCGCGTCTGTTGGTAGGGTGAGTCTTGCACATATATTCGGCAAAGAATATACGAACCGCCGTAGGCCGCAGTGTACGTCATAGAACCCGGGTACTTCTCGTAGGTCATGGTCATGGCGTCGGACATGGACATGGCAGCCTCCGAGTCGGTGGCCATGGCCATCGACGAAGCGTCAGCAGCAGACTCCATGGTCATGGAGCCGTAGGTGTTGCCGTAAGCACTGGTCATGGACTCAGCCGCCATCGAGGAGCTAGCAGCGGCAGCCTTGAGCTGAGCGCCGATCGCCAGGGCCTTGGCCTTGAAGTTGTCGAACGAGTTGGCAGCAGGGGCAGCCGGGCAGTTGATGGCGAAGATCATGCCAGCACCGCAGTGGCTCTTGTCGGTGTCTAATGTAGACTTGTAGACATGCTCAACGATAAGTAGAAGAATACGTACCATGAGCTTGGTTGCAGAAGATCCAAATGGGCTGTGAATTTTGGGTCAAAAACGGCCTAGAGGATGATGCATTATGTTTACCTTGGTGTCGTTGACCTTGACCGTGAAAGTAGGCGGGGCCTGAGTGGAGTTGGCCGCAACCGGCATGAAACCAGAGCTGAAGCCGTCCATTTCCTTGGCACACGGGTTGGCGAACGAGCTCTGGGTGACAGTGTGGTTCTAAAAGGCAGAAGATAAGTTACAACTCATCTGACATGCGATGCAAGGTGGGAGCGATCGAGACGAAGAAAACTCAGATAGTAGAGATGATCTCTGCGTGTCCGATCAAGACAGAGAGGCGAGGAAGAGCAGATGGGTGGGAGTAGAGAAAACGATCAGTACCTTGGGGTTGAAGTGGAACACAACTTGGTCGCCTACTGCCGCGGAGATGGCCTCGGGGACGTAGACGAGGGTGCCGTTGGGGCCACCGACTTGAACGTCCCACACCTTGGCAGAGACACCGATGGCAAGAGCCGCAAGGGCGGAGATGGTGGAGAAGAACATCGCTAGCGACGAGGAAGAGGAGGGGTAAAGATCGACTTTATGGGAAATTGACGCAGAGAGCGAGAGGATCGACCACTAGGGACGATAGAGAGCGTAAAAAAAAAGGAAAGCGGAGAGACCGGAAACCGAGAACGGGGAGGGGGAGAGGGAAGGTGGAGAGGCAGATCGGCGAGACACTCAAGAGACTTTAATAGCACACACTTTCGAAGCCTAGGTCCTGCCTTGACAACCGCCTGTCATTGTTCTCCTCCAGTCAATCTACTTATGGCCTGTTGTTCCATGGCGTATGGGCGCTCGCATAGAAGGCAATGGTTATTGTGGGCAGGATCGTTGTCAGAGTCATGGTCGATGTTGCAAGAAGTGGAGGTGAAAGTGATCTCCGCCAAGGCCGGAACCAGCAACGCGCCACAACACCTTTGCCTGCACCGCAGCTGTTCTTCCTCGGTTGTGAAATCTGATGGGGGGATGAGCGGCAGCAGCTGGTCGCCATCAGGGTGTCCTCCGACCCGACTGCCGTCAATCCTGCGAGATGATCACGCAGATCACGTCTTGAAACCGCGCCCGTCGTCTCCTCCGGCGCTGCATACCAACAGCACCGACCTGGGCCTGCGCCGCGTTGATCGTGGATATATATCTCCCAGACCTACCGCAACAGCCATCCCCCGCCAATCTTGCCTCCTGCCACTTTCGACCCTCATCTTCATACCACCATGGTCGCCCCCGCCCCTCCTGCGCAGAAGAAGGCCAAGCCGCTCCCGAAATTCAACATCAGTGCGTGTGCATTGCCTTCCGGTGCTCTGACAGCAGCGCCCTGAAACTAGGCTGTCATGTAGGCTCCGACTACCAGATTACTAGCTCGCTCGGCGAAGGCGCTTACGGCACCGTCGTCGGTGCAACGCACAAGCCTACGGGCCGTCAGGTCGCGATCAAGCGCATCCTGCCCTTCGAGCACTCCCTCTTCTGTCTCCGCACTTTGCGTGAACTCAAGCTGCTCAAGTACTTCTCCGAAGCATGTGTGAACGAGAACGTGCGTACTGCTTGACGGATCCGAGTGGATCCTCCATGTCCTGATCGGCACGGTCGTAGATTATTTCCATCCTCGACATCACCAAGCCGCCGTCGTTTGAGGAGTTTGGCGAGATCTACTTCATCCAGGAGCTCATGCAGACTGACCTGCACCGTGTGATCCGGACACAGGTGTGTTACGCTTGACTTTGTGCCGGAACACAAGCTGAAGGAGACGATTCATCTAGACTCTCTCCGACGACCACTGCCAGTACTTTGTCTACCAGATCCTTCGTGCCCTCAAGACGATCCACTCGGCCGACATTGTACACAGAGACCTGAAGCCGGCGAATCTCCTCATCAACGCGAATTGTGACCTCAAAGTTTGCGACTTTGGTCTGGCACGATCAGTGCGCACCAGCGCGAACGCAGGTGCGGGCGAGAAAGCCGGACTCATGACGGAGTACGTCGCAACACGATGGTACCGTGCTCCGGAGATCATGCTGTCGTTCAAGATGTACACCAAGGTTCGTGACGCTCTCATAGACACCAAACACCGCATGGCCTAACGCCTGGCAGGCTATCGACATCTGGGCTGTTGGCTGTATCCTCGCCGAGCTACTCACAGGCCGCCCACTCTTCCCGGGACGTGACTACGGACATCAGCTCGATCTTATCCTGGACGTCATCGGTACGCCCACACTCGAGGAGTTCTACGCCATCACCTCTCGGAGGTCGCGTGACTACCTCCGTGCACTACCGATCCGGAAGCGTCGGCCTTTCAACCAGCTGTTCCCGAAGGCCAGCCCGGAGGCGCTCGACTTTTTGGCCCGAACTTTGGTATGTTCCTTCGCAGGGTTGACATATGTTCAGACGTACTAATGCCTCAAGTAGACCTTCGACCCGAAAAAGCGTGCGACAGTGGAAGAAGTGCTTGAGCACCCTTACTTGGCGGCATACCATGACGCCGAGGATGAGCCTTCCTCTGAGCCGCTCGACCCGAGCTACTTCGAGTTTGATCTGGTCAAGGAAGAAATCTCGAAACCCGAGCTGAAACGTACGCCTTCGCCTTATTACACATTGTCCCGAGATTGACTTGATATCTGTAGAACTACTTTACGAGGAGGTTATGTCTTTCGTTCCATCCATCTGAGTAGACGGAAACACTCGTTGCTCGTTGTCACTTTTTTGGGTTTCCTGTGCTATTCAACCTGTCGTAGACCATGCTGTATCATCAACGCATCAATATTTACATGAGAAACAAGTAGCGAGCTCGCCCCTACTCCTCATCCAGAGCGTATTTACCTATCATCGTCCATTTCCGAGGTGGACGTCGCAGTGCAAGTCGCCGATCTACCCCGGGTGTGACTTGTCCTCACCATCCGGCCCGAGTAATGCCGGAGGCCGACCTCATCGTTTCGCAAGCATGTCGGCGAGAACGGAAGCCCTCTTTTCGCGTCTTCCTCGTCCTCTGCGCGCCCTTTGTCGAGTATACGGCTTAGCTCTACTCCTATCTGCTGGGCCAGTGGCTCTGTCGATCCTCACGTCGGGGAAGAGTCTCCATGCCAAACGGAAGCTCGTCGAACGTCTGCTGCGCCGCCAACTCGGGTCGACTGGATTTCCTTTTACCTTGACGCTGGCGTTGAGCGGAAGCTTCCTTCCGCGAATTGTACAAAGCGTCCGCAAGCAACACAATGTGTCTCCTCCTCATGAAACGGATGTTTTCGTGTCCACTGCTCTTGCATCATACGTCGGTATGGTGCTGTTACAACAGGGCGGTCGCCGGTCTCGGCCGATTCCGGGTGGCACAAGCATCCCCTACACTCTGCCCGATGGCACAACGCTGGCTAAAAGTGGACTGTCACCTACCTGGGATATCACCCTCATATTCTTCGTTCGCGCCTTCGACTCTTGGTGTCAGCGCATGATATCACACTGGTCAAGCACAAGAGCAGGGAGTCGTGCTGAAGTTAGTGGCAATGTGGACGCTGCACTGTTTTGGGCTGCAAGCTCGAGGTGAACTTGTATAGCATTGCTATTCATGTCATCATCATACTGACCTGTGGAACAGGATTATGTGGTGCTTCTTCTATCAACCTCACAGCCTGCCTCCCTCGTACCTCAAGTGGTGAGATTTTCTTGTTATATGATGCATTTGCATCGTTCTCAAGCCTTGCACAGGATCGGTGCAATGGCCAACTTTGATCAGCGTATTGCCGAAACATTACGGGCGATCCGGGCAGGAACATTTTCATACTCGAAAGGAATCACGCCTCCAGGTTTGTTGACGTCTATGGCGTCTGATGCAGGATGCCCATCGTCATGGGGTGATCCCAAACAGTTGTCGGCTGTGGGTGGCCCACGCGCTCAGGAGATATATCAGGCTATTGGTGCCCGACGTAGCACCGGCGGCATACCATGCGAGTTGGTACATGGTCACGTCGACCAGAAGAGCTGCGTAGCGAATGCCACAAGGAGGGGTGCAGTAGTGTTTCTTAAAGCACTGGTGATCTACTCTCCCGTGAGTCACGCGATCGACGGCGATGCGCTTGGAGACGAGCTGATACACACGCGTAGGTTCACTTTCTGTCGACTGTAGTCGCCCATCCACGGCAGCTACTCAGCCTGGCAAAGCTACTCTCCAAGAGCCTCTCCGTCTTGCGCAGCTCTTTGTTCCTTTCGACATTCGTTGGGTCCATGTGGATGACAGTTTGCCTTGTCCGGACGCTTCTCGTTGCTCAACTGCTCCCTAATCTCTCGCATGACTTCTATGATGGACCATACGGCTGTGTCTTTGCAAGCTGTCTTGTGTGCGGAAGCTCGATCTTCATCGAGGAGCCGAGGCGGAGGGCTGAGATGGCGTTGTATGTTCTGCCGAGAGCCATCCGCACCCTCCTCCCAATGGTCTGGATGAGGAAGCACAGCCAGCAGGCCAGAGTGATTGAAAGGTTCGTGCCCACGCTCGTGCCTACCTTTCAGGTACTCATAGGGTGCTATTACAGACTTGTGTTCGCCGTCTCGGTTGCATCTCTACTGACCGCTCAGCAATTCCGGCCGGATACATTGCGAGGTCTCTCAAAGTGGGCGTTGATGTACATCACGAAGAACAGTAACAAGGATACATCCAAGGAAGATGCCTTGGTCAATGACATTCATCCGACGGAGATACCCGCTAGTTGATAGTTTTGTAATGAGATCGGAAGGCATGTATCTAGGGGAAAGCTATTATTTAGCCGCGCCAGATGTGCAGTCGGTGGTCGTAAAATGAGCAACTCCCTATGAGGGACTGGCTGTCGCTGTTCTCCGACTCGTACGACCAGTCAACCCCATAAGCCAGAGACTCATGCTGGTCAAACCTGCTTGCGATGACGGAACGTGGCTGGTCCAGGAGGCTGCCCTCTTCGTTGTCGCCATAGCGAAGCACTTTGAATCCGTCGTGCATGCAGGCAACCAAGAGGTCGTTTCTTCGGCGAGATTCGGGATGCCACTTTACACGCCAGACACCGCCCCCAACGTCACTCGATACGAGGGGAGTAGTAGGCTTTCGCATGTCAAACAAGCGAACGGAGGCATCATAGCTGAGCGTGGTTTAGAACAGTGGCGCAGAGCCGAGAGTGGGACAAACCTGCCGACTGCGACAAGATGTTCCACATGAGGATGACTTTGGATGGTAGTAACACCACCCTCAAACCTATAAGAACAGGTCGACCATTGTACCAAGAGTCTTATCTGATCGTGTAATCACTCACCTCTTGTTGATGAAGGTTGGACGATCAAAGCCTTGCCTCGTATCCCAACCCTTTAGCTTCAAGTCATCGCCTCCTGCGTCTCAGGTTAATCTGATTTCGCTCAGAATCATCGGTAGGAAAGACCTCACCGGTGTACAGCACATTCGTATCCCAGTAGTTCCAAGCCACGATCCATGGCTCAAAGTCGTGAGCATGCCAGACATCTGTGACGGACAGGGCATTTTGTGCATCCGGCCGAAGAATTGAGACAGTGTGATTTGAGAGCGACACTGCGAGGGATCCCAACCCGCTAAAACAAGGGTAAACATGGTCCATCACGGAGAGAAGTATCCAAGGTACCTCGTAGGCTCCCGCCTATTCGACCAATCCATGGAGAGGCACAGAACATCCGATTGTGCGCATTGAACGCTAAGGATTGGCTTGATAGATCTCTAGATTCATTATGAGCCAAGTTGGATAGGCGGGATTATATAGTCCTAACTTCGAGATGATCCCACTCGTTGAGGGTGATGTTTCCCTCCGAATCCGCAACCCCAAGGAGAGCTGCCTGATCAGGCGTTCTATGGCACCTAATTTGGTTTGACTGGTTTGACTAAGCTCACGAAGCACCTAACGCACCATTTCATGTCCAAGATCGCTGGTAAAGTAACCTTTGAGACTTGTTGACTGCAAGCTTCGAGTCCAGCGATGCATGGGGAGCAGTGGACAAAGTGACCGACAAGTTGGGAATGTCATCTTCCGCATCATCTGTGATTTGAAAGACCAAGCACTCTCCATGGCGCTTTTGGGGCACTGCGGTCGGTGTACTAGAGATACAGGTTTCGACTTCCTCAGATGTGTTGGGATTGGCCGGATCCTCGAGTTTGTACGTCCCGACGGCAAATATGCTTTCTTGGCCAGGTGCGGGACAGAACTCAAGAGCACATGCAGGGAGCACAGTGTCGTATCCCACGCTGGTCATGGTTCGACAAAACAGTGAGGAGGTGGAAATCAAGGACAGACGCGGTCACGTGTACTGCACCCTACTTGCTTGGAGCCTTCGTTCTGTATTCTGTTTCACACACATTGGACCTTCTACGCTTGCCACGCCATGTCGAAAAAGCGAGTCAACTTTGGCAGTGTAGCGACGTCTGAGGCTGCGCGGCGAGAACTCATGAAACCAGTCACTGCGTGGGAGAAGGCATGGGTTACGCCCGAAGGGTCCAAGGTCCGCGTCCGCGGATGGGTACAGACCCACAAAGCACCTGTGAGTGTTGATTCGTCTCGTAAATGACTTTGTCTCTGACGTTCCAGGAAGGAGTGGAGTGACGACGAAGCCGACAGTATCAACCAACCCTTGGCACCCATCCTTGACGTCGAGGTCATCGACATGGATGAGGACGAGGAGGGCGCAGAAGGAGTGGAAGGCGCAGAGTCCAACACTGTCCTTGTTTCACAACCCGACGCCCCGCCAGAAGCCACCGCCCTCCTCGATGTTCCTGCTATGGAAGCATCCCTGTCAGAGACACCCCAGGACGAGGACGCTCTGGAGCTCGGCGGCGCTCAGCTCACACTCGACCCGTCTCTTGATACCGACCCTACAGCCATTCTTGCTGGGCATGATCTTGTCAGCGACCTTGCAGTGCCAGACCTCGCTGGTGACCTTGTGGGCGACCTCGCAGGCGATCTCACAGTCGGCTCCGCCATGAACTTTGATGCCCTCGCCGCGGCGGACCCTATGGACTTACTGCCTCCCGACGGCACGGCATTCGAAGCAGCCCATGATTTGTCCCAAATGGAAGAAGGGGATGATTTGTTGGGTGGTAAAGTCATGGACGAAAGCGCCGACCCGTTCGTCAACGTTGCATGAACAAGTGATGGTACATTCTCGAATTCCTTAGTCAGTACACATTCGTGCAATTGAACGCTCAAAGTTGATGTCTACATTCTCAGATTGCTAGAATGTGTTCACTGTTTTTGCAAAGAGCGTTCATACAGTGTTTTGATGTCTGCAACACGTTTTCCGTTTGCGCAGTAGACGATAACATGTACTTGAGATCTGTCGACTACATCGGACTGATGGGCTTCGGACGGCGCACGATCGTCGCTTCCTTTTCCGCCATAGCATAAGCAGAAGGCTAACATGCTTTTCCGCAACAAAAGCAAGGCCCACTTCCTGCGCACTGCACGGCATTCGCCGCCCACTTTGCTCTCTCCCTGCCCCGTCTTCCGCACACTCTCGCCGTCTTCCCTCTCACAGAACGAGCCATGGTTGACTTCAAAGTCCCGGACGTAGAGCTTTACGCTCCGGACGATCTCACGCTGCCCCAATTTATGCTCGATACCACGCATCCAAACCGACCGCCTCGCCCCACGGGAACGCCTTGGTTCATCCAAGAAGAAACTGGCCGTCAAGTTCACTTTGAGGAGATCCGGTCACGCGTAGCAGGCGTGGCCAACACTCTGGCGCTGGACTATGGACTGAGTGAGTACAGAGTTACGATTTCAGGGTAAGTGCTGAGCTAAATGACGTTGTTCATAGTGGACAACGACGTCGGTACGTCTGAATACATGTCATAACAAGGGTTGATGCTCACTGCCGCTCTCGCAGTCTGTGTCTTTACTCCCAACCACATAGGTAACCCTTCGTCCTACACTCCTCGTGCCGACGGCATTTCCTGAACACACCTCGTTGTAGACTTCCCCATTGCCGTTTGGGCGTTACATCGTCTTGGCGCCATCGCTTCGTAAGACATATCATGTAACCTGGTGCCATTCAGATACTCATACTTCGTAGATGTGTCAACCCCTCGTACACTACCTCAGAGCTGGTGCACAGCCTTCAAGCGAGCAAGTCTAAATTCATCTTCGCCCACCCGCCGTCTTTGCCCATCGCCCTCGAAGCTGCCAAGGAGGTCGGCATGCCGGCCAAGAACATCATACTCTTCAACGTTCCCGGACTTGCCTCGCCGAAGGGATTTGCGACTATCGATGAGCTTGTCTTCCGCGGACTCACTCGGCCGCAAGGATTCGTCGAGGTGCGCTTGGCTCCTGGCGAGGCGAAGACGAAAGTAGCCTTCCTCAGCTTCTCCAGTGGGACTACTGGCAAGCCCAAGGTAGCACATACGCCATGAAAGAGTTGGGCAATCGGATTGACCAATCTCATAGGCTATCGCAATCTCGCACTATGCTCCTGTGGCCAATGTCGTTCAGACGGCTGTCCACGCGGGGACAGACTACAAGCCGAAAGACCAGCGCTTCACGCCTGGAGATGTGGCTCTTGGCAGTAAGTCTGCAACGCGTGTGTACGAGCGACTGCTGATCGACGCATCTCAGTCTTGCCGTTCTTCCGTGAGTTGAGAAGATGTTTTGCAACACAAGATCTAAATCTTCCCTAAGACATTTACGGCCTCATCGTCGGCATTCACTTCCTAACATTCGCCGGCATGAGCCTACTGGTACCCCGAATGTATCCGTTTAGCCGTCGTGGTTCTGATGGACATTGTCAGGTTATACCCAAGTTCAACTTTGTCCAGATGTGCGAAGGCATCAAGAAGTACAGGATATCAGTTCTCTTGTGAGTGCTGGCTACTTGAACCGTGACATGCCCTTGACGCGATGCGTCTGCCAGCCTTGTTCCGCCGCAGGTCGTTCTACTATGCAAGGTATCTTTGAGATCCACGCATCAATGCTCCAGTCTGACTCCTTCCACAGCATCCGGCCTCGAAGAACTACGACTGGTCCCATGTCAAGTTCCTCATGAGTGGTGCTGCTCCCTTGACATTTGAGCTCAATGAGCAAGTCGTGAAGCTCCTTCCCGTGAGTTTTCTCAGCTCCAACACAACGATGCCAGCTCATACTATGGCAATGAGAATGCGGTCGTTGGTCAAGGCTATGGTGGGACAAACTGTCAGCCCGAACTAGAGAGAGTGCTGAACTGGTTACGCAGGCTTGACAGAGACGGCTACAAGCATCTGCTGGCCTCCCATCGGGACCAAAGTTTGCCCCTTTGGCAGTGCTGGCAAACTCATGCCTGGCGTCACCATCCGCATCAAAAAGGCGGACGGCACCTTTGGCAAGGTCGGAGAGCGCGGAGAGCTCATCGCCAAGAGCATGTCCAACGCGCTTGGCTACTTGGATGCTCCGGAGGCGTCAGTCCGGACAGAGTCTAGCGAGTTCCATGACTGAACGTTTTGGTAGGAACGCGTCTACATTCATCGATGGTTGGGTGCACACGGGCGACGAGGCGAGCGTCGACAAGGACAATTGGGTCTATGTGCATGACCGCTTAAAGGTTCGTAGCTTCCATCATCCCCACCATGTGATCGCTTACACTCTCCTTCAGGAACTCATCAAGGTCCGCGGATATCAAGTCGCACCTGCCGAGCTCGAGGGCCACATCCTCGGCCATCCTGACGTCCGCGATACATGTGTCGTTAGGTATCTGTGGAGTATCCACCAGACTTTTGTAATGAATCTCATCCTTCTCCAGCATCCTCGACGATTACAGTGGAGAACTGCCGATCGCCTACGTCGCTCTCAACGAAGACGCCGCCAAGCGAGCCACGACGAGTGCATCCGAGGCGGAGAAGATCAAGGAGAGCGTCAAGCAGCATGTGGCTAAGTCTATGGTTAAGTACAAGCACCTCGCTGGCGGTGTCGAGATTGTGGATGAGATTCCAAAGAACCCCAGGTGCGACCAGTCAGAGGTTTCTGCTTGACACGCACCATGCTGACCAATCGTCTAGTGGCAAGCTCTTGCGTCGTGTGCTGCGAGATCAGGCAAGGTCATCCCGGAAGAGTGCAGCCATGCAACCAAAGCTATGAGGGACATCGGGTGGGTAGGAACATCATGTACTTTTTCGTGGGGCCGATAAGATTAGATTCACTTCCGCTCCATTGTACCCGGGTCCACGCAACTTTTCACACGACCACCATGTCCGAGGCTCTGCGTGTGCTCATTCTCGGCAGCGGGGGACGCGAGCATGCACTGGCATGGAAGCTCGCACAGTCTGCTCGGGTCGAGAAGCTGTTTGTGTGCCCTGGGAACGGAGGCACGGCGGCGACGCCCAAGACGGCGAACGTATCGCTCTCTGGGACAGATTTTGTGGAGCTCGTGAAGTTTGCTGTCGACAACGATGTGCGTCACTCTTGGCTGCGCTATTCGACCAGAGGAACTAAGCATGGTGCTAGGTTGATTTGGTTGTGCCTGGGCCGGAACAGCCGCTCGTTGACGGCGTCGAGACGTACTTCCGCAAAGGTGTGTGATTGGCATACACCTTATCGGCTGGGATGCTGATGATAGCGTAGTTGGGATCCCCGTCTTTGGACCCAGCGCCAAAGCTGCTCGGATGGAGGGCTCAAAAGCGTTCGCGAAAGATTTCATGGAACGGAATAACATCCCCACCGCGGCCTTCCGCACATTTGCGGCACACGACCTTGAAGGAGCGGTGAACTACGTCAAGACGTGCGGCCACGACCTCGTCCTTAAGGCAAGCGGGCTGGCGGGTGGGAAGGGCGTGCTCATCCCCTCGAGCGTGAACGAGGCGGTCAAGGGTTTGCAGGAGATCATGGTGGACAAGGCGTTCGGCTCAGCAGGTGAGCTCTCATGTTTGATAAAATACGTGTGTCTATCTGACGCTAACTACTACAGGCGACGAGGTCGTGATTGAGGAGCTGCTAACAGGCCCAGAGATCTCCGTCCTCGCCTTCTCCGACGGCTACACCGTCGTCCCGCTCCCTGCCGCCCAGGACCACAAGCGGATCGGCGAGGGCGATGTCGGCCCGAACACGGGCGGCATGGGCGTGTATGCGCCCGCGCCCGTCGCGACGGCCGAGGTGATGCAGCGCGTGCTGGCGGAGGCGCTGCTGCCGACGGTCGGCGGCATGCGCCGCGAAGGTGCCGCCCTCGCCCGCGTGCCCCGCGCCCGGCTGATGCGCCCCGCGCAGGCTTCCCGTTCGTCGGGATGCTGTTCACCGGCTTCATGCTCACGCCCGCGGGGCCGAAGGTGCTCGAGTACAACGTGCGCTTTGGGGACCCCGAGACGGAGGCGCTCATGCTCCTGCTGAGCGAGGACACGGATCTGGCGGAGGTGCTCTTGGTGAGGTGCTTGCCGGACACACGCGACTGGTGGCTGATGCTTGGATGGTGTGCAGGCGTGTGCGGAGCGCCGGTTGGACTCGGTCAAGATCGGCACGCGCCCTGGCTCGGCCGTGTCTGTCATATTGGCCTCGCATGGGTACCCCGGCGCGTATCCCAAGGGCAAGGCCGTCGAGATCGGTGCTGTCCCGGAGGGCGTGACCGTGTTCCACGCCGGCACCTCGTCCCAGGGCGACCAGGTCGTGACCTCCGGAGGGCGCGTCATCGCCGTCACGGCCTATGCGCCGACCCTGCCCGAGGCGGCCAAGCTCGCGTACGCCGGCGTGGACCAGGTGCACTTTGAGGGCAAGACGTTCCGGCGCGACATCGCGCACCGCGCGCTGAACCCGCCCGCGGCCGAGGGTCTAACGTACGCGCAGGCGGGCGTGTCCGTCGAGGCGGGGAACGCGCTCGTGGAGCGGATCAAGCCGTTCGTGCGCGCGACGCGCCGGACGGGCGCGGACGCGGAGATCGGCGGGTTCGGCGGCGTGTTCGACCTCAAGGCGGTCGGATACACGGACCCGGTGCTCGTCAGCGGCACGGACGGCGTCGGCACCAAGCTGCACGTTGCCAAGGCCGTCGGGGTGCACGACACGATCGGGATCGACCTCGTCGCGATGTCGGTGAACGACCTGCTTGTGCAGGGCGCGGAGTCGCTCTACTTTCTCGACTACTTTGGGTGCAGCGCGCTGAATGTCGACACCGCTGCGGACGTCATCCGTGGGATCGCGAAGGGGTGCGAGATCGCGGGGTGCGCGCTTATCGGCGGAGAGACGGCGGAGATGCCGGGCATGTACCTGAAAGGTCGGTCGACTGCTGTTTTTGAGCATAAAGCAAGTGCTGACAGCCTTCGCAGATGACTACGATCTGGCTGGGTTTGCGGTAGGCGCGGTTGAGCGCACACAACTCCTTCCGACAGCAGATATCCAGGCCGGGGATGTCTTGCTGGGCCTGCCTTCTGACGGGCTCCATTCCAACGGCTTTTCGCTGGCTCGGAAAGTCCTCTCTAGGGCAGGGCTTGACTTTACCTCGCCATGCCCATGGGACGCCAAAAAGACCATCGGGCAAGAATACATGATCCCAACACGGATCTATGTCAAGGAGCTCCTGCCCCTCGTCAAGGAGGGTGGGCTCATCAAGGGCATGGTCCACATCACGGGCGGTGGCTTTGTCGAGAACATCCCGCGGGTGCTGCCCAAGGGCGTGGGGTGCTTCATCGATGCGGGGGCATGGGCGCTCCCGCCGGTGTTCAAGTTCATCATGCGCGAGGGCGGTGTCGCGCCCCTGGAGATGGCGCGGACGTTTAACAACGGCTTTGGTATGGTCCTCGTCGTCGGCGCCGCACAGGCTCAGACCGTCATGGACCGTCTGAAGGCCGAGGGCGTCGTCCGCATCGGCGAGCTCGTTGCGGGCGAGGGCGTCGAGATGCGGAACCTGGAGGCGTGGACGGTCTGAGCGGACGTATTTAATTTTTGCTGTACACGTGTTGCTCGTAGATCATGATGCGATTGTGCGTCGGGGGGATCGGGGGAGTCTGCGCCTGCGGCTATGCGGGACCGCGCACACGTGCTGGCGGGCACGCTGCCCGGCGTTCATCTCGACTTGTTCTTCTCGCCCGCCGCGCGCGACCCCCCTTCATTCTTTACAGGGCAATCTTCCGCGACCATTGACGTTCCTTTGTGCGCGCATACACTCTACAGTCCGTGTTCCCGCCCTGTTCGGACCGGCCGGGGCGCGCTGACGGGGGGTTGCGCAGCTCTGCTTCGTTGGATGACTGCGCGCCTGCTGCTGCTTCCCTTCACGCTCGCTGCTTGATGCGCCTGGCTGGACGGCCCGCCCCATGGAGAAGAATGAACGCAAACTCGTGCGCAGCGAGTCCCGATGGCGCCGCAAGTCCTTCCGGCGCGCAGAGACCGACGGCGCGGCGGCGGCGGCGGCTGTGTCTGCGCCCGCGCATACACCCGCCAAGCTCGAGCGCCGCAAGTCGGCCGCGCCCAGCGACAAGGGCAAGGACCGTGCCGACGACGAGCCGCCGATGACGATGCCGAGCTGGGCGGCCTCACAGCTCTCGATCTCGGTCGTGCCCGACCGGCTCGAGGAGCTCCCGGCGTGGTACAACCGCGAGCTCGAGCGCACGGCGGCCGCGACGCTCCAGTTCCGGAAGCGGTACCCGCTCCACAACCCCGTCGGCCCGCGCGTGTACCGGAACCACCACCTCATCCCGGCACAGCGCAGGCAGGGCAGCCGCCCGTCCTCGACCTTCTCGCCCCATTTCCCACCGATCTCCGCCTCGACGGGCGACCACCCGGCGCACACCATCTCTGCCCCTGGCCCGAGCCGCACGCCCTCGGGCTCGCCGCTGCCCACGCCCAGCTCGTCCCAGGTCCAGGTCAACCAAGTTGGGCTGGGCAATGTCAAGCCGCCACTGCGGACCCGCAAGATCTCTCAGGGCTCTCCCCATGATAATGTGGACATGATGGATGTGTCGGACCCGTGGGGCACGAACTGGCACCACCAGTCTCCCTACGATGTGGGCATCAGACCTGATGGCGCCAGCCCCGTCAGTCCAGCCTCAGCTCCAGAGTCCCAAGAGGTTAGTGTTGTAACCAGTGCTCTCTCCGTTGCTGATCACATGCAATAGCCACCTCGCTCGGCCACCGTACCTATGAGGCACAAGACAGTCAACCCGTCGCCGCTCTCGCAGTCGACCTCCGCAACACAGCTGACGCCGCCTGTGAGCGAGCCGCAGGCACTAAGGAAGCTGAGCAAGCGCCGGCCGGGCAACCCCTTCTCGCTCACGCCCGTCGCCACACCTCCGCCCTTCACAAAGTCCGCGCCCTCGACGCCGCTATCGCCTGACCCTGCGCCGGCGATGCCCGCTATGCGCTCACAGTCCCGCGCGGAGGAACGCCCGAAGCCGCGGATCAGCCTGCGCGCGTCTGCGTCAACAACGTCCGTGCCGATGCTCGCGGCGGCGTCGATGCTTTCAGTGCCGGCGTCGAAGAAGGAGAAACGGGGGAGCATGCTGGGCCGCTTCGCCCGTCGGTTCAGCTTCATGCGCAAGCCGGCGACGACGCCTGTGTCGATGATCGATCCGATCAGGACGTCGGGCGCGTCGAATGGCTTGATCCCGAGTATGGCGTTCACTCCCGAGCCGGAGCCGATGGACCAGGACCATGGTGCCGAGGAGAACGTGTTCGACCAGCACATTGCCTCTAGCCACACCGACCCGCCTGCCGACGAGGCCGCGCCGTTCTCCGCCGAGCCCAGCGGCAAGGACAACGCAAAACGGGACTCGCTCTCCGTGCTGGACGCGCCCTTCATGATGGGCAACCTGTCTCTCACCAACCCGGACGCCCCGACCCCGGACGGCACTCCCATGCGACTGCCCGAGATCGCCCTGCCCCAGCACGAGGAGGACGAGCCGACGCCTACTCCCCCGACCCCCAGGCCGCCCCCGCCGGCCCTCGAAGCGACACCCTCCACCCAAACCCTCGCGCCCCACATGATCTCGAAGGAGCTCCCTGCGGAGCCGGCCCTCTCGATCATGTCCCCGATCTCCAAGGACATCCCGCTCCCGCCCGAGCGCGACGTCCCGCCGCCGCTCGAGCTCTTCTCGCCCGCGTTCTCCGCCCACGCGGGCACTATACCCTCCCCCTCGGAACTCGCATACCTCTCCACGCCGCTCACCTCGCCCGGCATGCCGCCGCAGGACGACATGCCGTCTATACCCAGCCCGACCTCGACGTCCGCACCGCTCCCGCCCGCGCGCGACGACCGGCGCTCGCGCGCGTCGCTCTTCCTCGCCCCAACGCTGGACGAGCCGTCCGTGTCGCGCGCGTCGATGCTCGCGAACCCGCCCACGCCGGTGCCGAGCCCGCGCCCGCCCCTGTCCGAGCGCAGCTCGAAGCGCTCGTCGCCCGTGCGCAAGCCCGTCGTGTACACCGAGGTCGAGGTCTTCGCGCGGCCCTCGCAGAGCCGCTCGCCCGTCAAGGGCGCCGACCGCGTCGCGTCGCCCGTGTTCCCCGCCGGGCCCGCGTCCGCGAACTCGTACACGACCGCGCACTCGCGCGAGGGCTCGCCGACCAAGGATCGCGACAGTGGGGAGGCCGAGTACTTCCGCGGGGGGTCGGCGACGAAGGTTGCCCGCCAGCCCAGTCGCGAGACTTCGCCGACTAAGCTGCACCGTCACGCCAGCCGCGAGGCGTCGCCGACTAAGGCCGCCGAGCCGGAGGAGGTGCACCGCCCGCGCCGACACCGCGAGCGCGAGTCTTTGCGTGAGCGCGAGTCTTTGCGTGAGCGCGAGCGCGAGCCCGTGAGGGAGAGAGAGCGTGAGCCCGTACGCGAGCGCGAGCCCACACGGGAGCATGAACGTGACTCTGTGCGGGAGCGCGAGCCGGGCACGGTGCGCCGCACGGAGACGTTCCGGCTCGTGCGTAGCCAGTCGGGCGGGATCGTGCAGAGCATGGCGGCGGCCGAGACGATCGTCGCGAACGGGGAGCACTGGGAGGTCGTGGTCGAGGACGCCGCCGCGGCGCTCCCGCCGAAGCGGAGCCGGCGCGACCGCGACCGCAGCTCCCTGGACGGCGAGGGCAGCCGGCGCGACAGCCGGCGCCGCGAGAAGGAGCGGGAGGCGCACGAGCCGCACGAGCCGCCGCGGCGCCGCCGCGAGCAGCACGCGAGCGAGCGCGAGGAGGAGCGGCGCAGCAGCAAGCGCGACAGCAAGCGCCGGGACAAGCACCACCGGAGCGAGGGTGACGGCAGCGCGCCGCGGCACTCGCACGACGGCGAGCCGCGCCGCTCGACCGCGCCCGACCCGCCTGCGCCCGCACCCGCGCCAGAGCGCCGCGAGCGCCGGCCGTCGACCTCCGCCCGCCCGACGTCCGACATCGCCCACGAGCCGGACTCAGCGCCGCTCCGCGCGCGCGACGCGTACGACCTCGACCGGATGTGGCGCGGGCGCTCGGTCGCGCTTGACTCGGGCATGATCATGACGCCGCCGTCGTCGTCCGCGCCGCTGCCGACGATGCAGGGCGCGACCACGCACGTCTTCGGCTCGGCCCACACCACGGTAATGATGCAGGCCGGGCCGGCGCCGATGCCCCAGCCGAACCCGCCGGTGCTGTACAAGCCTGCGCAGCCCATGGCCTACGCGCTCGCCCCGGCGCCCGCAGCGCAGGCGCCCCCGCCGCGGTCGACGGCGCGCCCCACCAGCACTCGTGCTACCACGAGCTCGCCGACGAAGGCATCCGCCAACGGACATAGTTCGTTCTACCCCGACCTAGGCAGCCGCGATGGGGACTCGCGCCCGCTGTCCAACCCCCTCCCTGCGCCGCCGCGGGAGAGCATGTACAAGCCGCGGGCGGGGGCGCCGGCGGTGCGCACGCCGCCCGTAGAGCCTGGCTCGCGCGAGTACTGGTCCAAGTATGCCGGCCTGACGGCCTCGTAAGCACCACCTTTTCTTAATATGCTGGACGGGTCCTGTATGTTGATTCTTACCCGTGCTCTTCGTGTGTCGACTCTCACTCGCATGTTATGCCATGATTCTGCTGCTATTTTCAAGCCTTGTCGCATTTCTCACTGTCAATATATTTCCCTTTTGCATGGACGAGGACGACTGGGGCCGGATGCTGCTCTTCCCTTTACTGCCATGATGTCTTCGTCTCATGACGCCTTTCTCGCGCTATGTCGTGGGTGACTACTCCACGGGCAGTCTACAGCACACTTGAGAACATACCACCATGTCTACCAACTTCACGACGGTGCCCGTCCTGGACTATGGGCTCTTGGCGTCGCCTGAGACGCGCCCAGAGTTCCTGACGCAGCTCCGGCACGCCCTCATCGACGTTGGCTTCTTGTACCTCAAGGCCCCGCCTGTTGCGCCCGAGCTTGTCACACGGCTGGTAGCGGCGATCCCACACTTGTTCGACGACCTCAGCCAGGATGAAAAAGATCGAGTTGCGATGTGTAACTCGCCTCACTTTCTCGGATACTCGCGCCTCGGCATGGAGCGCACACGGGCATGCACCGACATGCGCGAGCAGTTTGACTTTGCTACGGAGTTTGAATGTCGGTGGAGGGAGTGCGATCCCGAGTACATGAAGCTGTGGGGGCCCAGCCAGGTGAGCATCTCTATACGTATATGAAAAGTGTCCTCACTGAATCACTCTAGTGGCCACCGGAGGACAAAGTACCGGGTGAGTGACAATAGGCTGTCGCGTACATGTATATCGTGATAACGTGCTCATTAGGCTTTCGTGCTACCATGACACAGTACCTTGCAGATGTGGAGACCCTCGGCTATCAGTTCATCTCTCTTGTGGGCGAGGCACTCGGTCTCGGTCCAGATGCAATGGACGTCTTCTACGGCCCGCACGAGCAGCTTCAGCACCGAGGGAAGATCGTCAAGTATCCTTCTCTGGATACTGTTTCCTCTGACCAGGGTGTTGGACCTCATTACGACGCTGAATTCTTGACCTTCGTTCGTTGCTCACTTGCCCATATCATTATTTTCCTAACAAGAGTCTTAGCTTTTGCAAGCATCTGACCACGCAGGGCTTCAAGTGCAGAACTTGGCTGGTCAATGGATCGATGTGCCGCCAATCCCGAACACCTTCGTCGTCAACATCGGCAAGGCGCTCGACTCGGCTACGCAAGGCCTCGCACGAGCGACGTCGCATCGTGTGCTGTCGCCGGCCAAGGGCTCTACCCCTCGATACTCCGTGCCCTTTTTTCAGAACATCAGCCCACACGCCCGTCTCAAGGAGGTCAAGCTGGAGTTCCCGGAGGAGACCCTTGCGCTCAAGGTCGCACGAGGGAAGGCCGGCGAGTCTGACTGTAAGGGGGTGACATCTTCCTTGTTGATCGCAGCGCTCATGCCTACCGCAGCTGTGAACTTTTCCGAGTTTGAGAAGGGAGAGCCGTCAGCGCAGGTAAACCTCATCGGCCGCGTCAAGTGAGTGGACTTGCAGTCTGTCCGAATCAGCGACTGATTGGCATGTCTAGGAGTCATCCAGACGTCGCCCAACGACACTATCCTGAGCTGTTTGCTCAGTACTTTCCCCAAGGTTGGACTCCTGGGAATGCTGCCGACGCCTATTGAGAGGAAGAGAGTGAAGACGAACTGTACGAGTGACTCATCAATCAATGTAAAGTATTGAATTGGCATGCTGCCTACCCGACATGATGTCCATATTTGTTTGTTCTTTGTCACATTGATTTGCTCCTCGCTCGGTTGGCGCACAAACCTCGCCGCAGCGGCTTTGGGGTCCGTTCGGCGAGCGAGCGAGCCATGATCAACGTGCTATTCGATGGTCCTTGAGGAGGGCTTGGATATGCGCGTCGGTGATGTCCGGAGGCGGAACCACTGCCTAATGATCAGCAGACAGGTTGCGGTTCCTTCCAAAGTGCTCAGTCTTCAGGTTCAAACGGGTGTGGTTGCAGAAGATGGCGTCGAATCTGATTGCTCAGAAGCTACATACCAAAAAAGTGGGTACAAAATGGTGCGGATCACCAGTGCAACAGCGGGGGGGATTACAGCAGGAAACTAAAAGGTCCGTTCTGATTCTATCCGAGTCCATGCGGGGGGGAAAGCAGCTTAGAGCGCGAAGAAGGAGACCGCGAGCGCAAGCACGACGGTGGTGCCCGAGGCCGCGAGGCCGCGTGCGCCGTTCTTCTTGTCGGCGGGCGCCGACGCGGACGCGGGCGCCGCGGAGGTGGCGGCGGCGGCAGCGTTCGCGGCGGGTGCGGCGGCGAGGTTGCTCGCGCCGGCGGTGGACGCGGCGGCGACGTCAACAGGCCACATGATCGGGGCACCCGAGGTGGTGAGCGCGAGCTTCGAGTCCTTGGTGACGAGGTCCGGGTTCATCGCGATGAGCGTGCGCGTGAACATCATGTTCTGCATGAACGCCTCGTGCATGCTCGCGGGGATGTCCTGGAGCGAGTAGGACGCGCCCCACTTGCCGGCGAGCGCGTTCGCGGCCGGGGACGTGCCGTTCGCGACCGCGGACTGCATGTACGCCATCGCGGACATGGAGCTGCCCGAGGCCATCATCGTGCTGTTCATGTTCTGCGCGGAGCCGGCCTGGAGGGCTGGGTCGTCGGACGAGAGCGGGTTGATGACGCCGAACATGCCCTTGGCGCAGTGGCCGACGTGCGCGCAGTAGAAGTACGTCGGCTTGGTGTCGTTCACGACCTGGAGGTACGAGAAGCTGTGGTTCTGGAGGCCGGTGTCGAACGTCGCGGCGTCCGCCGACTTGTTGCAGAGCGTGAGCGCGGAGCCCTTGGTGACTGTGTGCGCGTCCGCGCCCCAGATATACTCGACGGTGTCGCCGACGGCGGCCTCGACCGCGAACGGCACGAAGCGGAGCACGCCCGCAGTCGGGGCGACGACGACGGTGTGGGTGGCGCCGTTGCTGCCGCCGCTGCCCATGGTGGCGGTCGGGCTGGCGATCGCGCTGTTGTCCGAGGAGCCCTCAGACGAGCCGGAGTTGCCGCTGTTCGAGGAGCCGCCGTACGAGGACGAGCCAGAGCTGCCGCCGTAGGTGGCAACGCATTCTGGATTGGGCCGTCAGCACCGATACTTTGGACACAACGTAAAGGCGACTCACGCTGCACGCACGACTCGTACATGCCCCAGTTGGAGGAGCCCGAGCCGTACATCATCGTGGCCGAGGTGGCCTCAGCGGTGGAGGTCTCGGACATCATCGACGACGACGTGGTCATGCCACCGCCGCAGCCGGACTCGCCGCAGCCGCCCATGGAGGAGGACTCCATCATCATGGTGGACTCGGAGTCACCACCGCAGCCAGAGTCACCGCAGCCGCCCATCATAGTGGAGGACGACTCGGACATCATGGTCGACTTGGAGTCGCCGCAGCCAGACTCGCCGCAGCCGCCCATCGAGGACGACTCGCTCATCATGGAGGAGGACTTGGAGTCGGAGCCGCAGCCGGAGTCGCCGCAGCCGCCCATCGACATATTCGAGTCGGAGGAGGAGCCGCAGTTGGAGCCCGAGCAGCTGGAGCCGCCCGAGTTCACGGACAGGTCACGGCGCGCAGCCGGGGCCGCGAGGACGGCGGACGCAAGGACCGCAAAGGGGAGGAGGGAACGGATGAAGACCATCTTGAATTAGGTAGGAACGGGAGGAAAGTGTTGCTGCTGAAGCGGTGTGGTGGGGAAAGTCTCGCTGAAGGAGATGCAATGGCTGCATGGTCGCATCAGCTACAGGCCAAACGCAAGGTAGACCATCATACTCACACTCTATCAAAGAGGGTGATCCGAGGAATGGGTCGAGGATCAACTCGACGAAAGGCTGGATGGCAGACAGCATGAGCTATTGCACGTTCTCTAGCACACTCGATCACACTCACAAAACGAAAGGAAAGAAAGGGAGGGAAACGAAAACGAAATAGAGGCCGAGGAAGGGTCTGAGGAGCGGCCATGGCTGACGACGTCTTATAACGGCGGAGTTCGAAACGCCATCACTCGCGAAGATCACCATCTCCGTTGCGACCGTCGCTGCAGAGCCCGAAACCAGTGCTCCATCAGCCAATCGTCGACACGCAGAACACTCAGAGGGACGAGGAAGCCGCACTCCCCGGAATAGCCGGCGCTAGCGACCATGGGCAGTTTGGCGCGTCGGACATGTTGCATCATGCAGCAGAACATCATGCAGCAAGCATACAGCAGCTACGAACAACAAACGATCGTCTCCTCAGCCGGGCCTCCGCACGCGCCCAGGCCCCGTCGGCAACCCCACACGCACGCGCGCGGCCGGCGCAGGAGCACGCTCGGGCGTCGGTGCTCGTTTCGCAGGCTCGGGCGCCGGCGACCGGACGCCCGCGGCGGCCCGCTTCGCGTCGCGGAGCGCCTTGAGCCGGTTCACGGCCTTGCTCGCGCCGTCGGGGACGGCATCCGCACGGCGCGGAGCTGGCGCTGCCGCCGCCGCTGGGACGTCCCGCGCGGCAGAGTCGTAGATATCGCGCAGCCCGCGTGTACGTGGCGCGGGCGCGTCGTCGAAGCCCTCGTCGCGGTTGCGTCCGCCCTCCCGATTGCGCTTGTCCTTGTTCTGGCCCCGCACGCTCTCCGGAAACAGCCAGTCAGGCAGATCGCTAGGCCGCTGGGCCTTGTCGAGGTGGTAGGCGCGCATCGCGCGCGTGAGGCGCGAGTCCGCGCCCTCGGGCGTCTCCTCGCCCGCGTGCACGGCGACCTTGGCCGCCCAGGCCGTGCTGATGTTCAGCGTGAGGCCCGCGACCGCGCTCCAGAGCCAGGAGCCGTCGCCCTGCGCGGCGGCATGCGCTGCGATGGACTTGCGGTGGTCTGGCGCGTGTGGTCAGCGATGTTTGTGTTTGAGAATGAGAATGTACATACCGCGCCGAGGGGGAGCGTCCGATTCGTCGGTATCGTCGTGTTTTCTACGGCTGCGATCGTCGTGGTCCTTGCGGCCCCGGGACTTATCCCGCCTGCGCTCGCGCTCGTCGTCGTCATAGTCCCTCCGGCTCCGGGGCGTGTCGCGCCGATCCTCGTCGCGGTCCGGCAGCGGCGGGCGCCTGTCCCGCTCCCGCCTCTCGTCATGGCCAGTCGTACTCCGCGTGCGCGCGCGCGGACGATCGTCTGAACGAGCTGGGAGCTGTGCGAGCGAGCGCTGGGGGCGCACGCTCCGTGTGCTGCTCTCAGTCGAGCCGTCTCCACTTGGCCTGGGCCGGGGCCGGGGAGAGGGGCGCGCGGGCAGGTTCATCGGGTGTCAAACGCGGCGGGGGGATAGAAGCGGGGGCGAAGAGGCGAGGAGAGGTGGAGTGCGCGGATCAGCATCTGCTGGTCGCAGCCGTTGCCGCTTTGTGGGAAAGTGTCTGGATGCGGGCGAGAGAAGTGCGAGCAAGAGATCGAGTGTGTGCAGAATGTCGACGGAAAGGACGATCTCCGACCTGCCCGAGCTGTCCCAGATTTCGAGAGACGAAGGATGGCTGGGCCCGAGTAAAGCGCCCGCACACCACGGCTCTTGCCGACCTCACTGTCCCGCCACTCTTCCTGCACCATGTCCGCGCTCCTCACCCGCCGCGCGCTCTCCGGTCTCTCGCGCCTCACTCCGCTCTCGCGCTCCAACTCGTCCACAACAACACCCGCGCCGGTGCAGCGCGTGGCGTCGGCCGTCGCTTCGGGCAGCGCGCAGGCGTCGGCGGGGCAGGCGCCGAACGCGGCGGCGCCGTGGTCGGCCTCGCAGGCGCCGCGGCCGACGGGCCGGAGCGGCCCGCGCTTCGAACAGACGATCCTCGAGCTCCAGCCCGCGCCGCTCAGCGCGCAGGCGATGATTGCCGACGAGCCGGTGCGCCTCGTCCACGGCCGCAAGGCCTCGTGCGACGGCGGTCAGTCGCATAGCTTCATTTACATTCTGCTGGCTGATGTTCTTCAGGCGGAGGTCCGCTCGGCCACCCGAAGGTCTTCATCAACCTCGTATGTGATGCTCACGTTCTCCCCACCCACACTCGCACTGACCCGGAATGTCTAGGATCAACCCGGCCCGCGTCCCTGCAGGTACACCTCAGCAGCCTCTTCTCCCGCCCCACCGCTGACCCTCGACTTGCAGCTACTGCGGCATCCGCTTCGAGCAGGTCCCGCACCACTAGTTACACCTGTACCCGCCCGCAAAATCCATTATTTAGAGCAAGCTGCAAAACATGGACGTGCTACATCTGGCTGGTCGAGTACTGCCGTCAACTCTGAGCCGAATGAATGCGTGAACATCCCAATAAGCAACACAGGTCGATCCCAATGTCGACACCACACAGTTGTAACCCTCTATACGATTCGGTGCAAGCAGGTAGATAATGTACAAACCAAAAGCGGGGGGAACAACACGCAGCGAGCTAGCCATTAGTGTAAAGAAGTGTGAGACCAGAAAAAAAGGAGCGGCGGGCGAACGAACGGAGATAGGATGTGCAAAGAGAAAGGAGCGTGCCACGCGGCCCAGCGCGATAAATACTGCGGCTACCACTTGTCCTCGCGCTGGAGGAACACGTCCCGCTCGTCCTCGCGCGAGACAAACGACATGGGCGACAGCGGCGGGTACTCGCCCTCCGCGACCGCCTCGAGCTGCGCGAACGGCGGGAGCGCGGGCGGGCCCATGCTGCCCTCGTCGGGCGGCATCGCCGGCTGCACACGTCCGTCAGCAAGCACCCCGCAGGCCAGCCCACACCATCACGCACCACGTGGAACATCGGGTTGATCGCCGACTTGGGCGTAAACCCCGGGCTCGGCAGGCCGTACGGGCTCCCCGAGCGCGCCCGCCCGCCCGCGCGCGGCAGCGCGAGGTACGGCGGGCGGTGCTGCTCGCCGCTGAGCGAGAGCGCATGGAGCGGGGGCGGGCTCGCCGCGAGCGCGTCGAACGCTTGCGCGAGCTCCTGCTCGCGCTGGAGCGAGCGCACGCTGTGCGCGTACTCGCCCGCGGGGTCGAGCGACGTGCGCAGGCTGCTGCTGCTCGTCATCGCGCTCGCGCGCCGCCGGAGGCGCGACGGGCCCGGGTCGCTGTCGATCGTCGCGAACGAGATCGCGGACATCCGGCTCGGGCTCCGCGCGTCGGACGAGGACGCGAGCGAGTGGTCGTCCGCCCAGTCCCGCCGCCGCACCTTGTGCAGCCGGCTGTCGACGGGGTCCCCGCGCCAGCGCGTCTCCGGCGGCGGGCTCGCGTACCGCCCGCCCGCGGCCGCCAGCGTGCCCCCGCCCGCGGCGGCGTGGTGCACCTGCCGGACGACGCCCGACGCCGCGTCGCGGAGGCCGCTGCTGCCGTCCGGGGCCGCGTGGTGCACGGAGGGCGCGGGCGCCGCCGCAGGCGGGGGCGGCGCGACCGTGTCGAAGTCGTAGTACGCGCGCGGGAGCGTCTTACGCTCCCAGTCCTCGGCCTCGCGCTTGTGCAGGACCGCGCGCGCCTGCTCCTTGGCCGCCTTCTCCTGGAGCATGCGCCGCTGGCGCTCGGCCTCCTGCCGCACGCGCTCGATCTCCTTGCGCTGCCGCTTCTGGTCGACCGCGCTCGGCGCGGGCGCGGGCGTGGGGCCGTGCGCCGAGCCGTGCGAGGACGCCGTCGGGCTCCGCTTGAGCGTCGGTGGCGACGACCCCGCCTCCTCCACCGCGGGCAGCGCGTTGTTGCCGTGGCCGCGGAAGAGCCGGCCCCACGTGCTCGACTTCTTCAGCCCGCTGGTCTTGCCTGCGGGCTTGCTGCCACTGGCGCCGGCGTTGCTGCTGGCGGATGCAACCACGCCGGCGGGCTCCGCGATGGGCGACGTGTCCATCGGCTCGCCCGCGGCCGCCGCAGCAGCGATGTTCGGCATCGACGTCGACGCCGGCCACTGGTGTCCCGCGGCCGGCGCCGGCATGAGGTTGAACGTCGGCGAGGGCGCGCTCGGGTCCGCGGCGCTGCCATAGAATGCGGTGCGGTGCGTGCTCGCGCCCGTGGCGAACGCTGGCGGCGGGTGCGAGGGCGTCGCGTGTGCGTGTGAAGGCGGGACCTCGTACACGATCATCGGCGGGAGCGCGGGGACCGGGGGCGCGTCGGCAGGGACGGGCGCGAGCGAGCGGTGGACGTTCGGCTCGGACGCGGACGCGCGGAGGTTCGCGGGGAGCGAGGCGGGCCCGCCTGCGCGGGCGGCGTCGCGGAGGTACGGGTGCTCGACGCACTGGCGCGCGGTGAGGCGCGCGGCGGGGTCGTAGCGGAGGAGGTCAACGATGCACTCGACGAGGCGGACGGGGACGGCGTGGTTGAAGTGCGCGAACAGGTTCAGGGGCGCGCTCGGCGGGAACGTGCAGCCGAGGCGCGCGGCGAGCTGGACGCCGTGGTCCCAGCGGCCGCCGCCGAGCGGGCGCCCGCGGTGGTCCGCGCCGTACGCGTCGCTCGGGTCGCCGAGGAGCTGGCAGATGCACCACACCTGGTCCATCTCGTCCTTGCCCGGGAACAGCGGCCGGAGGTCGACGAGCTCGGCCATGATCGCGCCGAACGCCCAGAGGTCGACGGGGGCCGAGTACGCGCGCCCGCGCAGGAGCACCTCGGGCGCGCGGTACCAGCGCGTGGAGACGTAGTCCGTGTACGGCGGCGCGCTCGCCGTCTCGCGCGCGAGCCCAAAGTCCGCGATCTTCACGATCACCACCACGTCCTTCTCGGGCGGGCTGCCCGCCGGCGCGAACGGGTTCAGCGTCGGGTAGTCGAACACGCCCGTCGTCGTCACCAGCAGGTTCTCGGGCTTCATGTCCCGGTGAAAGTACCCGGAGGCGTGGATGTGGTCGAGGCCGGTGATGACCTGCTGGAAGATGGAAGCGACGAGGCCACCCGCGAGCGGCCGGTTCTTTCGGACCTTGATGAGCTGGTAGAGGTTGCCCTCCATGGATTCGAAGACAAAGTAGAGCTCCTTGGTGTCTGGGCGTAGAAAAAAGTCGTACAGGGGGATTATGTTGGGGTGATATGTTATGATGCGTAGGGACTGAATGAGCAGTTAGCGAGTGATCTCTGGGGCGTGTCCGTGGCCTGGCCCTACCTGCAGCTCTTTCAGATTCTCGCACTCTTCCCAGCCAGACCATTGCTTCTTCATGCGCTTGACCGCGACCAGACGCCGGCCGGCGTACTCTGGCTTGTTCGCGGCGTTGCGCTGCATGGCGGAGGGCGGTGTATTCGGGGGTAGCGGCCCATGCCAATCGCAGAGCTCGACGGTGCCGAACGAGCCATCGCCGACCTTCTTGAGCGGGGTGTAGTCCCTGATAGATGCTGTTGTAGGGAGGGGTCAGTATCCCCGTATGTACAAGCGCCACAGGCAGCGCACTCGAGTGAGCGTCTCCGACGACGACGAGGCGGTCGCCCTGGATGGCGACGGCCGGGATGGCTGCCACGCACACCCGTTCGAAAGTCTGGGGAGGCGTGGGCGGGGGTCGGGCCCTCTGCTGCGGCTGCTGCTGCTGCTGGTGGAGGTGGAGCGGATGTGTGCCATTTGTGTGCGTCTGCAGCATTCTCGCGGCATCTGCGACGTGCGCGTGCGCAGACAGGGCGCACACAGGCGACACGAGACAGGCAGAGGAGGGCGAGAGCAAAGGCGATGACCGAACAAAGCACCGACCCAAGACGACGACGAAGAAGAGAGCCGCCCAACGAAAGAAGATGGGCGAACAGTCAAGCGAGCGAACATCGGCGCCGAAGCACACGCGCCCGGAGGATCGTCAACAGCCTTCTTTCCATTCATTCATCCCGGTCTACCACTTCATTTCATCCGCCTTTCTAGGGGGGTTTTCAGTCATAGTGTAGTCAGCACCACCTCTAGTCCTCCCTAGTCCTCCACAACCTGTCTTGTTCTACTTCCGTCTTTTCAGCCACCACTCCACATCGGCCAACAAGGCCAAGCCCCTCAGGCTCGCGGGTCGCCGGCCGGCCCCGAGTCACCGCGCTTCTCGCCTTCCGCGACACGGAAGTCCTGTCGGCAACCCCAAAGACGTCGACTAGCCGCCACGCATTTATCTTTTTGTTTCTTTTGCATGACGTTCAATCTATCGACAAGGAGATGAAAGACAAATGTAGCAGGCCTGTAATGTTTTTCTAGAATGTCACAGGGGCACCTCCTCGAACAGCTTGGAGATGCTCTCGCCATAGTGACTGCGCCGGATGACCTCGCCGAGGATGCCGGCGACGTCGATGACCTCGATTTTCGCGCACGCGCGCGCGTTCTCCGCCTGCGGGAGCGTGTTCGTGACCAGCAGCTTCTCGAGCGCGCTCGCCTCGAGCGCGGGCAGCGCCTTGCCCGACAGGATCCCGTGCGTCACAAACGCGTACACGGCCCCACTCCCCGCCTCGCGCAGCCGGTCCGCCGCGAGGCAGAGCGTCCCGCACGTATCTGCCATGTCGTCGACGAGCACCGCAATCTTGCCCTCGACGCGCCCGACGAGCACCATCCGCGAGACCTCGTTCGCCTTCTTCCGCTCCTTGTGAAACAGCGCAAAGTCCACGCCGAGCCGGTCAGCCATCGCCGTCGCGCTGAGGGCAGTCAAATTAGAGGACATAATGGCGGACCGAACGCGCCGCACCGTTTGGCCCCGCCCGCGTCCGGGGAAACAATGACGACGTTGTCAAGGTTGAAATTGCTTCTGATGTACGCGATGGCCAGGGGTTCGCCGTAGAGCTGGCAGATTCATTCACGACGGGCCGGCGGCGCGAGAAGATGAAATAGGGACTCACGCTGCGAAACACGATGGTGAGCATATGAGCACCTTGGCGAGCGATTCACGGCACGCACTTGTCTACCGGTACGTCAAAGAATCCCTGGATCTGGGACGCGTGCAGGTCCATTGTCTGCGAGGGGGAGCGCAGTCTCGATTCAGCGATCTGCTACTGGCAGCCACGGGATCGCACGTACGATGACATGGTCGCATCCGCTGCGCTGGATCATGTTCGCGACGAGCTTGGCGGTGATCGGCGCGCGGCTCTTGTCTTTCTTGTCCTGGCGCGCGTACGGGAACAGGGGCACGACCGCGGTGATCCGGCGCGCACTCGCGGTCTTGCAGGCGTGGACCATGATGCAGAGCTCCATGAGCGCCGTGTTCACCGGGTTCGCGCCCGTGTTCAGGATGTACACGTCGTCGTCGCGCACGCTCTCCGCGATCCGCACGCCCGTCTCGCCGAGCGCGGAGCGCGTGACCTCGCACCGCCCGAGCGGGATCCCGAGCCTGCAGACAACGCCCCGCTCAGCGAGGCCGCGCACAGAGGACGCGGCGGGGCCCGGCACCGTCGCGACACGAGCTCCGCGAGCTCCGGGTGGCTCGTGCCTGTGGCTGTCGCATCAGCTCCCCCGAACACAACACATCGCAGGATCGCGGCTGACCAGTGAACAGCTTGATGCCACTTCCGTTAAGCATTATGATACACGGTCCATGCACAGCCCAGACGGCGATGAAAGGATAAAGCGGAGACGGAGGCTCGGAGGAGCAGAGCAGGCGGAGGAAAAGACTTGAACTGCACGTGGTTGTGACGCCATTCTCTTCCTTCTACCATCAACCAGTTCTCACCCTCTCGGCCTCGGACCTCATGCTGGGGGACTACTGCTATAATGTCTATCGGTCCCGAGCTTCTGGAATGTGATCACGATCTGTCTCGATGTTAGCAGAAGCTCGATACGGGGTGGGTCGTGTGCACGTCCGCAGACTGACCAAAGTCTATCGGACTCTTTCTCATCTGCATTGCAACTGGGCATTGAGACAATCAAGCTCACATCACCTTGATTGTATTTTGACGGCATGTTACTCGCTTGTATGACGAGCGACACTATCGATCCTCGGGTCCCCGGACAGCGCTCTACGTCAGTCGTATCGACTTTGACACTGTTGGTAACCGCTGCTTCGCCGCGACGGATGGATTTTGGGTCAACGTCGGGCCTTGTCGTGCTCCCGCTCAAGTCAGCCGGATACAGACCTCAGCGTGGATGGGCTGAGCCCCGCGCTTCTCTCCAGCTCTCAAAGCAGTACAATCCCAATTTTGGACCGCGGCATTGCCTGTGCCGGCGGCCGGTCTGTTTTGAGAACATTACTGAGCGAGAATACAGCGAGCCTCAGATTAGCATGAGTGCGCTATAAAAGCGTAGTTCTGGTCGTAGGTAGCAAGCCGGTCTCCCAAGGAACCTCACTCGCACACCATGAAGTCTGCCTTTGCTCTCCTTGCTGCGCTCGCCCCGCTCGTTGCCGCCCACTACACCGTCCCGGACCTCACCGTCGGCAGCACCAAGTATGGAGACTGGGTGGCTATCCGTACCACCGCGAACCACGCAAGCTGCACCACTCTCCTCGTCGCGACATCGCCCGCTGACGAGGATCTCTACAGTACAGCAACGGCCCCGTCACGGACGTGACCAGCGAGGCCTTCCGCTGCTACGAGCTCGACTACAACGCGACGCCCGGCCAGACTCAGACCGTGGATGTGTCCGCGGGCTCGTCCATCACCTTCACCGGCAAGTTTCTACCTCAGGCGGCGCTGTTCATGCTGTGCTGACCTCACCAACAGCCAACGGCGCCATCTACCACCCGGGCTCCATTCAGGTGTACATGTCTGCCGCCGCGGACGCGAGCTCGCCCGACGCCGGCACCGGCCAGACCTGGTTCAAGATCTACGAGGACCCGCCCGTGTACACCGGCGGCCAGCTCGTGTTCCCGTCGCAGTCCATGACCTCCGTGACCTTCACGATCCCGAACCAGGTCCCCTCGGGCCAGTACCTCGTCCGCTTCGAGCAGGCTGCGCTGCACGTGAGCTGCTGTGGCCCATTTTTCAGACTTGGAGACAAGTCGCTGCCATCTCGATTACTGATCCATTCCACAGGTCGCCGGCACTTACGGAGGCGTGCAAATGTACCTTTCATGTGCTCAGATTAACGTCGTTAACGGTGGCAACGGTACCCCTGGGCCTCTGGTCTCGTTCCCGGGCGCTTACACCGGAGTCAGTGTGCATCATGCAACTCGATAAGATCCGTCACCTGATCGCACTTTTCACAGTACGAGCCGGGCCTCCTCCTCGACATCTACAACCTCCCGGCCAACTACGTGCGTTGTGTCAGGACCAGCCGTCTGCATTATCGCTCATCGACTGACAGCCCGGCTACGTCCCTCCCGGCCCGTCCGTCTGGCCCGCGTGAGTCTTGCTTATTGGTGTCTGATACACAGAGACTGAAAGTGCTATAGCAATGGCGTCTCCGGCGGCGGCAGCCCCCCGGCCAGCTCTGCCTCGTCCTCCAAGGCGACCTCGACCGCCAAGCCCACGAGCACTTCGTCGACCAAGCCGACCAGCACGAGCTCGGCCGCTACCGGCGGCGCTACTCACTACGCACAGTGTGGAGGCACTGGATATTCGGGCCCGACTACATGTGTCTCGCCTTACACGTGCACGGCGCAGGGCTCGTACTACTCCCAGTGTCTCTAGTTTCCGTCTGTCGGAGCTTTGAGCATGCACCCTGTAATATGCGTGTATCGATGCGAGATGTACTACTGTCCTGCCAATGCCATGTTTTGTATAACATAATATTTTGTTGGAGCAGCTCTCTAGTAAAGAAATACGGGCACACCGGGACACACGACAGGATCACGCCCTGGGTCAACTGCTTGCGGCGTAAACATCACTATGTAGACCTGATGCAACAAGACACATATTGGGTCCCACCTCGCCTTGTCCAGAATGTGTGAGAGCCTAGCGCACAAGGTATGTACACCGCTCAATGAGGGACGTGAGTGGTGGCCGAAAGAGGAAATTCAGAAGAAGCTTCGAGACGTTTCGCGCATCGCCGCGAACGCGCTCGACGTCACCCGGGGTTTCGCGCTTCTTCCTCTTCCTTGAGCCCTGGTGTATATATGTCGCTCATGCTCCTGCCAACCCTCTACCTGATAACCTCGATCCTCTACCCTCTACCACCAACACTATCACCATGACCTCGAATATGAACTTCACGGACAAGGCCCAGGAGACCCTGGGCGCGTCCGTCCAACTCGCAAAGGACTATGCCAACGCGCAAGGTGAGTTCTACACTGTCGATACTCTCATGATCTTCCATAGCTGACTCTGTCCGTAGTCGCACCTGTTCACATTGCATTTGTGCTCCTCAACGAAGAGGCTGCGGCTGCCCCGATGCCCGGTGGGCTCGCGGGCGGAAGCACCTCACTCTTCTCATCGGCAATCTCACGCGCGGGGGGCGACCCAGCCATGGTCAAACGCGGGCTCCAGAAGATGCTCGTGCGCCTCCCGACGCAGTCTCCGCCACCAGACGACATCTCGCTGAGCTCCGCGTCGGCCAAGGTGCTGCGCGAGGCACAGGCGCTTCAGCAGACGATGCACGATTCTTTTGTCGCGCAAGTACGTCTCGATCATGAAAGGTACTTTTCGGGACTCACCCTCCGCCTAGGACCACATTCTTCTAGCCCTCATCGCGGATCCCACACTGGCCCCCGTGCTCAAGGATGCGGCACTCACCGAGGCTGCACTCAAGACGGCGCTGATGCAAATCCGCGGAAACCGTCGTGTGGAGTCACGGACGGCCGAGGGCAACTTTGAAGCGCTGCAGAAGTACGCGGTAGACCTGACCGCACTCGCGGAAGAGGGAAAGATCGACCCGGTCATCGGCCGCGACAATGAGATCCGCCGGGTCATCCGTATCCTTAGTCGGCGAACGAAGAACAACCCGGTTCTGGTATGTGAATCTTGCTATTGCGCCGGTTACCACTCCAAACTGACATGTCCCACCCAGATCGGTGACCCCGGAGTAGGAAAGACTTCAATTGCAGAGGGCTTGGCCCAACGCATCGTCCGTCGCGACGTTCCGGCATCCCTGCTCGGTCGACTCTACAGTCTGGACATGGGTGCGCTCATGGCCGGCGCCAAGTACAAGGGCGAGTACGAAGAGCGCATCAAGTCTGGTAATATCGCACCGCAAGACGGTATGCATCAAAACGAACTCTAACCGGTCCTTTTAGTTCTCAACGAGGTCGAGAAGGCGGCTGAGAACGGCGCCGGCATTATCCTCTTCATCGACGAGCTGCACCTCATCATGTCTGGGCAAGGCTCCGAAGGTCGGCATTCATGCAATGCCAACTACGAAATATGTGTGCTGACCCTTCCTTTACAGGCGGGGGCATGGACGCCGCCAACCTTTTCAAGCCTCTACTTGCTCGCGGCAAGCTGCGATGCATTGGAGCGACGACTCTGGCTGAGTACCGCAGTAAGTGTCGTATGCGCACCCGCCGTTGAGCTGTCAGCTGACGGGGTCGCGTTTTGTAGAGTACATCGAGAAGGATGCTGCACTCGAGCGCCGTTTTGCGCAGGTACTTGTCAACGAGCCTACTGTCCCCGAAACCATCTCCATCCTGCGTGGTATCCGGGAGAAGTACGAGGTTTGTCAGGAGGTCACAGCTAACGCCGCAGCCTTGTGCTTATACAATTGCAGGTTCACCATGGCGTGCGCATCCAGGATGGTGCCTTGATCGCAGCTGCCGAGCTTTCTTCCAAGTACCTCCCTGCTCGTAAGCTCCCTGACAAGGCCGTCGACCTTGGTGCGTCCCTGGCGTGTACATGACACGCTTCAGTTCTGACTCCTCTTCCAGTGGATGAGGCGTGTGCTAGTGTCCGCGTAACTCGGGAGACGTCGCCCGAGGAGATCGACAAGCTCGAACGGCGCAAGCTGGAACTAGAGGTGGAGATCCATGCTCTCGAGCGTGAAAAGGACCAAGCATCGAAAGACCGGCTCGAAACCGCACGCAAGAACATCGCGGATGTTGACGAACGCCTAACACCGCTTCGGGCCGCATACGAGAATGAAAAGTCGCGCGGAGGTCAGAGGTTGCGATCTTTCCGAAAAAAATATCAGATTCTGACCTATCCTTATAGACGAGGTGGCGAATCTGCGGAGGAAGATCGACGAGTTGAAGGCGAAGGCGGACGAAGCCGAGCGGCGTTACGACCTTTCGACGGCATCCGACCTCCGCTACTACGCTATCCCCGACGCGCAGAACCGACTCTCTCAGCTCGAGAAGACAAAGGCGGACCAGATGGATGCCGGTGAAGGTAGCGACGTCGTCACGGCTGAGCAGATTGCCGAGATCGTTGCCCGCTGGACGAGTAAGTGTCCTCGCAGTCAAATGATCCGCGATGAAGAGAGCTAATGCCCTTCTCAGATATCCCCATCACGCGACTGATGTCCACAGAGAAGGAGAAGCTTTTGACCATGGAGCGGACCTTGGCCTCGAGCGTCGTTGGTCAGCCTGAAGCCGTCAGGGCCGTTGCCAACGCCATCCGACTCTCCAGGTCTGGTCTGCGAAACGCTGGTCGCCCTATTGCGTGAGTCTCATTTTCAGTTGCTCTCTACTCTTCGCTGACGTCTCATCTCAGATCCTTCCTCTTCGCCGGGCCTTCAGGAACAGGGTGAGCTTATCAGCCAACCACATCTCATTTCATCGCCGAATGCTCATCTCTTTCGATAGAAAGACTCTCCTCACCAAGACCCTGGCAACCGTCCTCTTCGACTCGCCCGACGCAATGATCAGGATTGGTAAGCTTTGAAAGCTTGTTCTTCCAGCTGCTATCTCATTGCTTCGACAGATGGATCCGAGTACTCAGAGAAGCACTCTATTGCTCGCCTGATCGGCGCTCCTCCGGGCTATGTCGGACACGACGAGGGGGGCCAGCTCACTGAGTACATCCGGCGGAAGCCCTACTCTATCATCCTCATCGATGAGATTGAAAAGGCTGCTCGCGAATTCATCACACTCTTCCTCCAAGTGCTCGACGATGGTCGCCTCACTGATGGTCAAGGACGTGTCATTGACCTTCGCAATTGTGTCATCGTGATGACCTCGTACGTCTCCCCATCTTTTCTGCCGAGTGTACGCCTAACTCAGCTTCCAGCAACCTTGGCGCTGCGTACCTGAACGAGATGGGCGAGGGGACCGTCAAGCCCGAGACGCGGCAGCTCGTCATGGGTGCGATCCAAGCGCACTTCCCACCCGAGTTCATCAACCGGATCGACGAGACCATCATCTTCCGCACGCTCTCGCGGTCGAATGTCACCAAGATCGTTGACATCCGGCTGAAGGAGGTGGAAGAGCGACTCGCGGATCGCAAGATGCGGCTCGAGCTCGATGCTGCGGCCAAACATTACCTTGCTTCGATCGGCTACTCAGTCGTATGTATTCCCTTCCTACTGGTGTGCCAATCCGTGCTGACCACCGTTGTTCTAGACTTATGGCGCTCGACCACTCAACAGAGCGATCCAGCAAGAGTTGCTGAATCCACTGGCTGTCCTGCTCCTGAGTTCGCGCATTCAGGATGGCGAAACCATCCATGTCGGGTTCGATGCACCAAGCAATCGCTTGGTCATTCACCCGAATCACGAAGCCTCGGGCGACACGATGGACGTTGACTGGGACGACGGGGACGACGACATTGAGATTGAAGAGATGGATTAGACATTCGTAGTATCGAGGGAACTGAACGCATGTGGATATGTAACATTATTTGCATTATAACATCATTGGCGTTATATCTACAAGTTGCTCGCCGAGGGGGATGAAGTTGCTCGGCAGGGGACTGCACTGCCACTGCTTCGTCTCTTCCTCTAGACCACATGCCTGCGGAATCCAGAACCCTGCCTTCGGAACTATGGCTGCAGATATTTGAGATGTTAACTGTCACAGATCTATATTCTCATGTGCACTGCTGGTTCTCGCCACGTTATGATGTCCTTTTGGATCTCTACCGCGATTCGCGCCAAACGCAGGCTGCCATCGCGCTCGTGTGCAAGACTTGGCTGGCGCTTATCAAGCCTTGTCTATTTCGTGACGTAGTGCTGGGAGCTAACTATGTCAACTCGCTTCCGCGATATGTCGAAGGTATGTACTGATCACCTCATATATCGCTTTTCGATCACTCATGAGCACAAGTGTGCACTGTTCCTTACTCCGAGACTGTGACGACATCATTCGACGCACCTACTGTGAAACACACCTCGGATCTGCTATCCACATTCACAGATATGAGAGCTCTGGTCAGGCACAAGGGCTTTGCATCAGACGATTTGTTCTTCGACTTCTTTGCCAATGTTCACCCTCTGCCTGAGACTTTACGTGGCTTGCGACGCCTAGATTGGTTTATCTTTGGTCATGCCAATGTTTCATGTGGTAGGTGTGGTTACTTTTGATATTCGATCGTCTGATGAGCTGTAACAGGTATCAATTCTTTGTACGACGTCCTGGCGCACACGCCGAATCTGGAATACCTGACCCTGGACGGGTTTCCCCATACAACCATTCTGTCTTCAAAGTCCGTAGAGTTGCCTAGTCTTCTCATTCTTCGACTTGTGCGAGCCAACCTGACATTGAGCAGTCGGATCGGCCAGTGGTCTCTACCTAAGCTTCAACACGTTATCATCGAGCAGCTACATCGTGATGAACGTCTCGAACCCATCTGGACCGCGCATAGACACATCAAGACCATTGAACAGGGGCAGTTTCTCAACTTCCTCGTCCGCGATAACATCAGATTTCTCTTGGGAGCGACGTGCATCACCGAGCTCGGCTACTACGTACACTTCACAAAGGTACCAGACACTCCGCCTGTTTGTGAGACTCTCGAGATCCTACACTGGGAAAGCGCTTCGAACATGGCACTTGAGAGTCCGATAGCCCACATCGTCGCGCACGTGTGTTTCATTCATGAATCGGGATCCTTACCGTGTCTGAGGAAGGTGGTGCTACATGGTGGAGCCTGGAAGGACATTCTACAGGACCCTCAAGTGATTACAGCTTTGGCGACATTGAAAAACAAACGTCCTACCATGCGAGTAGAGTTAGCCAACGGGCAGCTCATACCTTGAAGCGATAGCGATACCTACCCACCAAGTCTGATCTCTTGCCCGAGTTCCCGTCTGAAGTAGTGCCCAGTCCCTTGTCGAACATCCGAGACAGCAGCTAGAATCTCTCCCGCCATTTGCAGTCCACCCTTGTAGTGGGGTATATATGGATCAATGACCAGACGAGCGATCATGTATTATGTGTAGAGCTAAGATCTAAGACGGATAACGCAGATCCCCGTTCGCTATCGCGGGGCATTGATCCATTTGAAGTCCAGCTGGGGATAAATTAGTAAGCGAATTCGCACTCAAGTGTAGTTGTCGCTAACAAAGTATCTGTTGCCTTGGCGCTTCCATAATTTTTGGATGTTGAGCCGCTCAAGATGTTGGGTGTAATGTGCATCCACAAGCACCCTGAGAACTTGGACAACCCAAGGGTCTGATAGCCGCCATTCTCTCCTGCGCAATTGTCGAACCGCGGCTGGAGGAAGTAACTTCACCTCATCATAAGTCAAATCCGATAGGCTGATGGCGTAGTTGCATGAATCCCGGCCCGTGGATCGATCGGGGCAATGCCAAAGTCTGTCGTCCTCGAGTGACGGCATCTGAAATCCCCAGCGTGGCACACGAGACAAGAGCTCCCTGTCATAATTGCCCAACCTGTCGGCGTCTTCCTCCTCGGAAGTCAGCACTTCGGGATCGGTATCCAGGTCAAGCCAGACATGACTGCTGTCCACAGCGGTATCATCGACAATAACATCTGGCGATGGCGTCCTGGGCACAGGCTGCATAATCGTCAGTAGTCGGCTGTGTTCCATATTAGACAGCTCTGACTTTCTTCCGCGTGCTGCGCGATTTCTTCCCAGCTTTGGCCGAAACGCGCTTCCTGAACAGGTCCACTTCCTCGTCCTGAAGCTCCGGGTCATGCACTGCCCAATTCCTACCAAACCACGACCCAACGCCACTTCGTGCCGCCTTGTCGGCAGTCTTCCGCAGCTCCATGGTCTGCAGTTCCCAGGCCTCAAGGTTTAGCTTCAGTCGACGAACATGGGTCTCGTGCGAGTGTATGAGCAGCCACGGGGCGTGTACGGCAAAATATGACATGACTTCTGTTTTTGCGCGCTTACGCGCAGCACGCGCCTTTCCTTTTCTGAATGACCCATTTGGTAGGTGTAGGTCGGAGTCCAGATCAGACTCAGTTGCGTTGAACAATGGCCGCCGAGTCTGGAGATCCACTGGCTGATCTCGCTGTCCCTTGATGTACCCTGCAATGGCCCAGTCCAGATCACGCTTGCTAGGAGCCGTCGTATCTCTGTCAGCTGCAACAATCTCGCGTAAAGCTCGAAGAAAGAGTCCCCGAGATAGATAGCTCCGGCTAAGCTCATAAGTTGATGGATGTAGGCTTCTGACGCTGAACGCTCTTTGCCTAAGAGAATATATCAGACATTGTGACCACTTTTACGGTCGTTCACTTACATTATGGGTCCACCATATTCATACTGGGAAGTCATCTTGAGACCGTTGGGTACGTGCTTGTCATCGGCTGGACATGACATCAGCGAACTTCGTTACGAGGATTGTTTACCGTCCTACCTTCCAAAAAACGCAAAGTCTGACTAACTTGACCGAAAATCTTGACTTTGAGGGTCGGAATCCCACTCAAGAACGTATCTTTCCATTTCTCCCCTTTTGTCCATGCACTCCATTGCTCCTGCAACGACTCCCAGCCTTTATCTGTGAGCAGGCCTTGTCGCCGCTTGCTCTTGTCTATCAAACGCTCAAAGGGGTTGTCGATTGAGAAGATAGCTACAAAGAAGATAGGCTCCAAGGACTCCAGGGATGTCTGACCACTATCTGTGTCTGGAAGCATATCCGTTGCATCTAGACCAACAGCTTCGCCAGCACGAGTCAAAAGTAGATCATCAAGCACAAGAATCTGGCCAGCTCTAGTTTTGCATTGGGAATCTAGCACGTCCCTATCACGCCAAGGCCCAAACGATCTCGAAAGCAGCTGGTTAAGTGTTTGGACCATCGTGGTTATTGGGCAAGAGGGCGCGTGCTGCAGTGAGTGACTCGGGTCCGACCACACCCTCCTTCTTCCCTGCGGTCATGCCCGAAGCAAGCAATGGCGGGATCTCTATCGCTGTCGGCATAGTCGTCGGATTGCTTGCATCCCTCGTCCAGAGCCTTGGGCTTACCATACAACGGAAGAGCCATGTTATTAATCAGGCATTGCCAGAGGACCAGCAGCGCGTCGAACACCGCCGACCGTACGTCATCCTTTGCGTTGCCTCTGCGCTGCCTTTGCGGTGTTCTCGTGACTAACACACTCACAGACTATGGCTGCTAGGATTCGGCATCTTCTTTGCCTCGAATGTCCTCGGCTCGCTCGTACAGATCGCATCCCTGCCTGTTGTCATCCTCGCACCGCTCGGGGCGGTCTCGTTGCTGTGGAACGCCTTCTTCGCTCGGCTGCTCCTCGGGGACGTATTCTCACCATGGATGGTGCTGGGCACCTTTCTCATCGCAGGAGGAGCTGTCCTCATTGCTGTGTTCGGCATCGTCCCGGAACCTACCCACTCGCTGGATGACCTTCTCGCATTGTTCAGACGACCCGCATTTGTGGCCTACTTCTCCCTCTTGGCAGCCTTTGTAGTAATTGCACTGGGTGCTGTGAGTGCAGCACGAGACCTCTCTGTGTGGCCAGCCGCTGACATGTCCCGTCCTCGCAGACACACATCATGGAATACACATACTCCCGACGCCCTATACAGCTCCCTTCATCTCCGCCGATGGGACCACTAGCCAGTATCAACGCCAACGATGTTCCGGTCTTCCCCAACGAACGTCTTCCCTTGCTCCACAACGAGCGTTCATCGTCTCCTACCCCCACTATGAGCACGATCGTGCTGTCCACGCCGAAGGCTTCTCGTACAGAGATGTTTCTGGGCATGTCATACGCCTCATTTTCAGGCATCCTGTCTGGCATGTGCCTGATCTTTGCCAAGAGTGGAGTCGAACTCCTCATGAAGACGATCGGAGGCCAGAACCAGTTCGGCCGATGGGAGACATGGTTGCTCCTGATCGGTCTTGCGGTTTTTGCGCTACTCCAGCTCTGGTACCTTCACAAGAGTCTTGTCCTTGCTAATCCTACTCTTGTTTGTCCACGTGAGTCTTCTGCACTCGATTGTAGATGGTCGCTGACAGCCATGCAATAGTGGCATTTTGCTGGTACAACATCTCATCAATCGTCAACTCGCTTGTCTACTTTGATCAGTTTTCACTCTTGACCACTCGGTCAATCTTGCTTGTTTGCCTTGGCATGGTCGTCCTCCTCGCTGGCGTTTGGGTTGTCAGCGTGCCTGCAAGCGGTGATGGCGGTGAGGGCGTGGATATCGGCGGCTCATGGGATGACGAAGGTCATGGCGAGATCTTCCTCCGTCACGACGCCTCCGGCACAGAAGAAGGTCACGACAGCAGGCGTGTCTCGTTGGACATCCCAGAGCTTCCAGAGCCAGGCACATCGCCACGTCCGCCCCCAATCACTCTCCCAAGATCACCACCACTTGGGCGCCACTTGCCCACGATACACAGCTCGGCCAGCGCAAACGCGCCGCATCGCAAATCCACGCTTCTCTCACCGCCGATCGGTGCAAGCGGATTCGCAATTGGCATCTCCGCCGCCAGCCCGGGCTTCTCTCTGCTCCCGCGCCGGCGTATCGCGAGCGACGCAAGCGGGTTCGCCGACACAGTCACCCGCGCTCAGGGTATGATGCGCCGAACCGTAAGCGAGGGTCACGACGTCAACGACAACACCGCTGCGTGGGACGCTGTCCATCCACCTTCAGGTGGGGATCCTGAGAGGTCGGAGGCGGGGCCAACAGATTCACATGCGAGGGCACGGAGCCGATGGGCGTGGATTCGTAAGTTGATACGTGGATAGGACACTCGATTTTAGTGTAGTCATGGATATACCTAGTATTGCCTAAGATACTTGTACGTTCCCCGAACAGTTTCTGCGTCGATGAAGGTATGCGTGGGTATTAATGTAGTATAGCAAACATGAGCCGGCAAGAGCAGGCATGAGTCCCAGGATTTATCAAACAAGTATCCTACGTGGCCTGTGGTGCGGGCCGAACATCGCACTAAACGGACGGCGCATAACCACCCACCCAACCAGAGAGTTCCCCCACTAACGCCCTCATTGCACTTTCACGCCGTTAGCCACACCGTTGCCGTTGGCGATGCCGTTTGTCTTGGCGTGGCCGTTGACGGCGGGCTTCGAGACGGGCTTCTTGTACGTCTGGATGTAGAAGTTGATGAAGAGGAAGAGGTAGCTGGTAAGGAGCGCGCAGCCAAGAAGGGCGGCGCCCTCAGTGCCGGAGCACGAGCCCTTGGTCGGGAGGTTGTACGGCTTCCAGGACGGCTTGGCCGCGAAGTACGAGTATGCTGGAGGCGTATCTCAGTGCGGGCGGCAGAGCGAGGGAGGAACCGAACATACTGCCGTAGTACACAGCGACGATGTCGATGACGAACTGGGTGATCTGCATGGTGGTGAGGTACTTCTTCCACCAGATCTTCTGGCCACGAGCAGTGGCGAAGTAGTAGTAGTCTGCATCATGAATATCAGCATGAGGTGTGCGACTGTGGGTGGAATACACATACACATGACGACGTGGACGGCGAGGTTCAATGTGATCGGAACCCATGACTTTGAGAGAGTAAGTAAACATACTGGTGGTGTAGAAGGACATGCTACTGACGATGCTGGTCTTGCCGTTAAGCTGGGTGTAGCACAGCATGGCGGTGGCAGAGTGGTGGAACACATGAAGGAAAGCTGAACGGATTTCAAAACGCGTTAATACACGTCCTTCAATCAGAGTTGAATGGACACTCACCCAGCGGCTTCTTCTTGATAGCGAGGAAGACGGTGTCAATGAGCTCAACGTACTTGAAGTAGTAGTTGATCATATAGTAGAATTCGAGTTTCTAGCGAGGAACACGTGTCAGAGCTCGAACGAGCAAGCCAGGCATGCATCACTCACTTTTGTCCAGGAGTTTGGGGAGCAGATTGTGTCGAACCACCAGCTGGTCAACCCGATGGGCACGATCTCATCGAGAATGAGGACGAGGAGGATGCCACTGCCGATGTAGAGGAAGGTGTTGTGGACTTGGAATGGCCCATTCGCCTTTATGGGCTGCTTGTCCTTCATGTAGGCTTGGATGCCAAAGATGACGGCAAGGTAGGTCCCGAGCACGGTCACCACCTCCTTCTCGGTGGAC
>LCTX01000854.1:0-55700 GCA_002233555.1 Limonomyces culmigenus | reverse complement strand
GGCAGCGATAGCAGAAGCAAAGCCAGTGTTTGACCAAATGTCCACTGTGACTCTACGGGCTGCTGATTCTTTACGCTATGGATGGTGCGCTCGGTGTCCGCCATGAGGATAACATTGATTGCTAGAAGAAGCAGGAGGCCAATGGTGACGGCCAGCCGGGTCCCCTCCTTCCGCTTAATCGAAGGTTTGGACTGCGACCGATGGTGTAAGTGTATGTAGAGGGCCAGAAATAGCGTAGTAGGTAGGACAAGGTTCAGTACTGGCACGAGGAAGATGATATAGAACAGGAGCGACCATACTCGGAGCACTGGCGAGCCAAGATGAACGGTCCCCCCTAGAAGCGAGATGGACGTGCACTCGAGAGGGAAAACGGAGAGCCCGAGCGAGTCCAGAAAGTTTGACTGTGACATTTCGAACTTAGCCGGCGAGCTCCAGAGCCAGATGCCAATGATGGCCATGAGAGTGAGATGGAGTGACCCCAACGCAATCACAAGCTTGCTGACAGGACGAGGAGCTAAGTCCGGGTTTTCTAAGCGTAGAAGACTCAGCATGGGAGACACTCGGAGGACATCTGATCTACTGACCATTGTCGCGCGCCACCTCTGTGCCATCGGGGGTGACATTGGGTGTACCCTTACTAGTAGCATTTGGGGACAAGTCGTCTTGTTTCGCCATGTCAGTCGTCAAACATAGCTGTGAAGAAACATGGAAAACTTGCTTAGTTGGTGCGCACTTTCCAGGTCTGTGAGATCAGCGGTGTGGGCCTTTCTGTCCTGGGCATCATCTGGCAAGTAGTTATAACTGCTGAGGTCGTTGATAATAGCAGAACAACATACCCGTACTGTCTAAATGCGACAAGGGCGTGCTTCCGCCAGACACCTGCTTCCTGCCGGCCATGTGGCGAATCCATGCTGACCACTCCGGCGCGACCCTCCCTGCTCCGCGCAAGCCAGTACGATGGTGGACATACATGATGAAGTAGATGAATGTATTCGTATTATTCATCCAGCTCAGGTTCAGAATGATCGACGCATGAAAATCAGCCAGTCCGTAGGTACGAGCCTGAACGATGGTGGAGATGAGGATGGCAAACGCTGTCACGAGAATGGTTGTCGACTGGTCTTCGATCGTCTCCAGCTCCTTTGAGTCGACCCTGCCGTCCCAGAGTGCATAGAAGGCAGGCAAAAGGCTGAGGAAGTTCTGGACGTAGATGGCGACGCGCACGCCGATCCCAGATATGTCTGGGTTCGCTGGGATGATACAAGACATCGCGGGTGTCCAGTCCGGGAGGGGGGGTGGGAAACGGAGAAGGCTGACAAGAGCGGCCTAGAGCAGGTATGATATTTCAGGGCAGTGTTGGTGCGCACAGTACAAGGCGCCTTGTCCGGCTCCAGTCTCGTTGACGCTCAGCGCCCTGCGGCGATGAAGCAGTGCTTAGCACTTGATGTCCGCCCATTTGATATGAGCATTGTGTTTTGACGCACAGCGAGGCATCAGGAGCGTCCGGCGTGGACCGGATGCAAGCAGGCTATCATGAGCGCGTGAACGAGAGCAGCGTTGATCTGAGTATGCCAGGGTCAGAGGATGGACAAGATGGACGAGCACAACACTGTTCCGGCCCCGGGTAGGCCTCTGACGAAAGGCATCACAACCCAACGAATCGCAACTGGTAATGCATTACAGCGATGTAGGATAGATCCGTGTACAATCCCTAGAGAAACAACTACATCTACTTGTCCGCTGGCTTCCGTGCGACCATGAGGTACATCGGCGTGAATAGCTTCTGCTGGCCACTCTCGACGAGCGCATCACCCGCGACCTTGAGCGCCTCACCGACCTCCCAAGTGCCCTTGGGCAGCATGCCGACGAACTCCATCATGCGCATGGCGTTGTGCGACACGAGCTTGCCGGACCAGCTCATCCGCCAGACGGTGAAGTAGTCCCACCACGTCTGCGCCTTGCGGATGTCGCCCTCGAGCGGGTAGTACCACGGGATCGGGTCTGCCCGGTCTGCGAGGTCTTCCTCGTGCAGGAGCTCGAAGCCAACGTCCTGAATCGCCTTGCGCGCAAGGCGGACCGGACGCATCTCCGGGATGCCGTTCCCGAGCTCGATCCTGTGCGCCACGTCTTTGTGGCTCTGGATGGACGGGTCCCAGGTGTCGGTCATGCACCACTCGTACACGCCGAACTACGAAAGTAGTTAGCACGCAGCTCGAGCGAGCCAGCATGACCATAACTCACGATTCCTCCAGGCTTCAACACCTTGAAGATCTCGCCGTACACGCCCTCCCAAGTTGGTGCGTGCACTGTGGCCTCAATAGCGTAGACTGGAGACGTGATCAGCCACGAGGCACATGAGGCACAATCAAGCTACACGAACCTGCATCGAACGAGTTCTCGCCGAACTGCTCGGACAGCTTCATAAAATCGCCCTTGGCATACGAGAGCGAGTTCTCGAGGCCGGCCGCGAGCGTGTACTTGCGTGCGCGCCCGATCTGGAAGTCGTTGTTGTTCAGCCCGATGATCTTCGCGTCCGTGAAGCGCGCGATCTCGCGGGCGGGGCCGCCGACACCACAGCCGACGTCGAGGACGCGCATGCCCGGCCGGAGGCCCATCTGCGCGGCGAGGTAGTGCTCGTGGCGGGCGAGCGAGGCCGCAAACGCCTCGCCCTTGTAGAAGCGCGAGAAGTGGAAGGACTGCGACCAACCGTACTCGTACAGCTCCGTCGCGCCGTCGTAGTAGCCTGTGGGTTCACCGCGTGAACAAGGGGCGGGGCCCGCACGGGGATCGCAGCTTACCGTTGACGACGTCCGTATACTCGGCGAGCCGGTTGGCGTTATCGCCCTCGGTCTCCTTGGTCGTGTCCTTCTTCCAGAAACCGGTGTAGTTCTCGATGCGCGAGCCGACACGGCCGTCTTCAAGCGGGCCTTCGATGCGCTTCTGCGTGGCGGTGGACATGGTGGCGGTGGGCGTTGGGGTGGTGGGATCGGTGAAGGATGTTGAAGCTCGCGGGGGGTGTAAAAGCGCTTGCTGGCAGGAGCCTCACCCGTTTTAACAACGAGGCGGACGCGCCACGAAGCGCATGGCCTCATTTCCGCAAAATCCCAGCACGTGGGCCGATAGTAGAGGAAGCGTGACCGTGTCGCGTCTGTTACTCCGGGTCGATAGAGTCCTCTGCAGCAAGGACCTATCGTCTGGCTGCATACTTGAGAGTTCAAAACATCCTTTCGTTTTTGCCTGGAAAGACTGCGAGCCCTGCTTCGATCGCCGAGCTGCTGATCCGCTCACGGCTGCCCACTTGCCGCGTTCTATATACCGCTCTGCTCCCACCCCATGACGTTCTCCGCCTGGCCGCGAAGTTTGCTGCAGCAATACACTCCTTGAGCAGCTCCCCCATCCATGTCATCCGACGGTCGTCCTGAGCTGGCCGATAGTGAAAAGCTGACGGCAAAGGCTGAGGACCGAGTCCACCAGGACGGGACTGCGACGTCCTCGGACCCTGCACGCGAGCGGGCGTTGGTCCGGAAGCTGGATCGACGGATTCTGCCTATAGCATGTCTCATGTACATGTTTGCTTGTGAGTCACTGCCCCCTCGTCGTGTTTTGCGGGTTCGCTGACAGGCGCACGCAGACCTCGACAGGAGTAATCTGGGGAACGCCCGCTTACAGGGCCTGCCTGAGGATGCACTAGGTGGCGACCCCACAGGCCACAAATTCGCTTGGGTCAACACAGCCTTCTTCATTGCCTACGTATGCCTGTTTGTGTTGCACCAGTGGGAGGGTCGCTGAAGGCCGTCTGTAGATCATCTTCCAAATTCCAGGCTCCCTCATGGCCAAGGTTGTCTCTCCTCGGATATGGATCGGCTGTGTCGCTATTGGCTGGAGTATCTGCTCAACACTAATGGTGAGTCCGCCAGCGCTATCTTTGTGATCAACCTCACGTCTCTCTGCAGTCGGCAGGATTCAACATAACTGGGTTGGTCGTGGCTCGAGTCGGGCTCGGAGCCTTCGAATCTGGCTTCGGCCCAGGCATCCCTGTCTACTTCGGTGGGAAGGCTTTCTCAATTGGGATGCGGACCCTTCTGACTGTTTTACAGCCTTGTTCTACGTTTCGGAAGAAATGGGCCTGCGTATGGGGTACTGGTTCGGCTTTGCCGCCATCGCAGGAGCTTTCGGCGGTCTCATCGCGTATGGAGTGCAGCATGCACACGCGGCTATCGCCAGCTGGCGCCTGCTCTTTATCATTGAGGTATGCCCTCGAGTCTATGCTATATTTCTCGACTACATTCGGCACCCCAGGGCTTTCCGTCCATTTTGATTGGTATCACGGCCATTCTGTTGCTGCCGGACCGGCCGGAACGCACGTCTATATTCACACCCGAGGAGCGGGAGCTAGCAATCGTCAGGATGAACAGGCGGGCAAAAGCTGATGTCGGCAACCACGTCGACCTGGGTATGTCTGCTTCTCTTCTCGGTAAGCTCACCACTCACCTCAGTCTCTCAGCGCACATCAGGCTGGCATTCCTCGACTGGAGGGCATGTTTCATGTCTGTGGCGGTGACTCTTTGCTGACACTCGGCAACCTCAGATTTATGTTGCCGGTGTCATCTACTTCGGACTGAACTGCGCTCTAGCCTCCATCTCGGCCTTTCTTCCTACAATCATCAAGACTTTAGGCTATAGTGCGGACGGTCCACCTTCCACCCACTGCCTACGTTGACTATCTCAACAGAAAATGCCACCGCACAGCTCCTGACAGTGCCGCCCTACGCAGTGGCAGCGGTCGTGCTCACGTCCGCCGCATGGTACTCCGACCGCGTCCAGAGCCGGGGCGTCATGATGGCCATCTCGAGCTTTGTGGGAAGCGTCGGATACCTGTGCGTCTGCCCCCGTCGGCCAGCCATCGTGCTCCCCTAATCTCAAACCAGACTGCTGCTGGTCGTGCCGCACAACCACCACGTGCAGTACTTTGCCACGTTCTGCATCACAAGCGGCACGTACACGACCATCGGCATCATCCTCTCGTGGTGTGCGTGCCTCTCCGCCGCAGGCGCATGCGCGTATTGAACTCAAGCTCCTGCAGACGCGCAGAACCTCGGCTCGGAGACGAAGCGCGCGACGGGCATCCCGATGTTCATGGCGATCGGCCAGTGCGGGAGCATCCTTGGCACGCAGATCTATCCTGCGACCGACGGGCCTCGGTACATGTGCGTTCGGTATCCGGTCTCGGTCGGTGGCCGTTTTGGCTGACCGGAATGTTCAGCAAAGGCTTTGTGGGTACGTGCGCTGGGCGTCAGACTTCGGAGGCAGAATGTGAACGGCGTGTACAGTGACCGGCGCCCTTGAGCTGCTTGCTTCGGCATGCTGTATCCTCCTCACGGCAAGCAGACCGTCTATTATCCATAGAGACACTTGAGCTCACAGGTGCACAGGTGTCCTATCGACTGGACAACAGGAGGCGCGACCGCATGCACGGTGTGCCTCGTCCCGGCGTCCCCGTCGACACCTCGGTCCTTGCAGACAGGGTACGCTCCACTCCCCCGCCTCCAATGCACACACTCACCATGAGTAGGCACCCATGTTCCGCTATGTACCGTAAGAAGAAGAATCAAAAGGGAATGTCATTATTTTGAGATCGACAGAAGCCGTTGATAGGGCGCGTATAGACGCATATCGAGGCGCGCGTAGTGCACGAGAAGAGCCAGCGAAGGCGTGACGGGCAGCTCGCATCATCCTGGCTGGAGGGAGAAGGTGGCGGTGGACCCGAGTCATCTTTCTCGTCCTCGACCGCGATGGCCAGTTGCAGATGGAGGACGATGGCACACGCAATTATACGATTTCCTCCATGTCTTATACATCGCAGCTTCATCCTCGAGTACATCCTATGACCCTTTCCTCCTCACATCCTAAAGCACAACGCTGATCTGCACAAGTGATTTACGGCCTTGCTGCGAGGATCGCGGTCGTTCCGCGTTTGGACTCCTGGCCGTGTCTCGCCAGCAGACCCCCTTCAAGAGGTGCCGTTCAAGATGGCCTCTTCCCTTGCTTGCCGGCATCTTTCTCTGGGACTCGTCGCCAACGAAGCCTCGCCCACAGAAGGCGCATATCCATGCAGCGGGATGTATGTCCTCCGCTGCGGTCAGGAAAATCATTGCCTCCTCGAATAGTTTGCCGTGGGTGCCGCCTAGGTTCTTCCTTGGGTATGTGCCCTCATTGTTCGACGACTTGGACGTGTCCATCAGCCAGTCCAAGATGATGGTCGTCCACGGTGCGTGCTTGACCATCACCTTCTTCCAGTCTGTCTTGAAGTTGATATACTGTGGTTCGAGGTGCACGATCTGTGCATCGAAGTGCTGAGACAGGGTCTTGGCTGCCGAGGGCCATGTGGTGCCGGTAGATGAAGATGGCGAGGATAGTTCTGAGATGTTAGCTGCGTGAGACCTCACAAATCTCGGTAAGCACATCTATATCATCAAGTGAGGGAACATGTTGACTGGCTCGATTTGGTAGTTGGTGACTTGCAACGGTGCACCCGCTTCGGGCAAAGGTTGGTGATTGACCACTACTTTTGAGGCCGACGACTCGAACGCGAACGTGAACGCGAAAGGCGGGTTGGATGGGCTAGTTCATATGGTGAGCCATGATTTATCCGGAAGGAGCATGCGAGCTTACTGGTCTTCCATAGGTGGACTTGCCTGCTCTGCTGTATCCCAGGTAAGCATCCAGCCATCGCCCCCCTCGTGTTGGGTAGTTATGGAGGACGGGAGAGGCGGAAATGGAGTATTGACACCCATGAACCCATTCGGTTCATAGAAACTACAACAAGACGTGAGTGCATCATCATCATACACGGGCGTGAACTTACTCAAACTGGTGCAGGAGCACCTGCTGGTGTGATGGGGAGAGTGCTCTCGCCATTGCAGCGTAGCCGAAGCCGGCGTATGCTCCAATCGGCTTCGGGCCCCGAGGACGTGACGGCACGTCATCCTCGGCACGCCTCTTGACACCTCGATGGGGCGGTCCAGACACCGACGACGAGTGCGCCATCGGGTGCGACGCTTGCGGGAGCGAACTTGACCAGCTAAGTGATACGTCAGATGTGGCTCACGGGGAGCGACGTGGATGCTGACTTGGTAGGACGCTGCTCCATCTCGCCATATGCCGAAGCATACGAATTCCTGACGATTGCCATCAGCAGGAATACGGTGACGCCGAGCAAGCGAACATACGTGGGTTTGATTGTATTGAATGATACAGTCGAATCTGCGTATGCGCTCCTGCCCGGATCATGTGTGGTAGACCCTATGGTTGGAGGGCCCAGATACTGCGTGTTGGGGGGTGTCCTGACGGCTGCATGGTCACCAAGCCCATCGCTGTAACTGTTTGGTTGATATGGAAAGAGTAGAGGAGCACAAGAACATGCTTCTTGTGCAGCCATAGCTGCATGCGTATATACGCCTGCTAAGCAATCGGTTGGTGTGCGGACAAGAGGCTGAAGAACCGTAGACACGTACCATATAATGATCGCTGTCGCATGGCACTGTAAGTTATATCTCCGAATAGCTCGTCTGATGCAACATCAGTTTTCGTGCGCGCAGAGATCAGGAGCCCTGCATGCACACACCATCGTTAGCGCTCTGTAGCGTTGTTGGCGGAGCATATACATTCGAGGAGTCCGAGTACCAGCATCCACCCGTCTGCGGGCCATAGAACGTAGACATGACACAAGATATGATGTTGAGGCTGAGAACAGATTCCGATGGAGGAGACTGCGAGGGAACAGGAGGTGTGAAATAAGCGTCCTTGTCTTAGCGCCTTCCATGGAGGCAGTGACGCCATGAGGCACCCCCTATTGCCGGCGAAGGGCGCGTTGACACCGTCCGCACTGCCTCGAGAATGCTCCGACCAAACTCTGTCAATCTATTTCCCCGAGACGCTTGGCTATGGATGTACCGCATGTGCTGTGAAAGACGCGATCAGAGAGCGTGATGGTAGGCACGTGATCGTGTTTGTCCCAGCCGTAGACGATCTCTTGTTCCTTTGTTGAGCTTGGTAATGGGTAGAGACTCGGGAGAGCTACTTCAACACTACCCTGAATAGGCTAATCTACGTCCAAGATTCCATTTGTAGAAGGTCAAGTATCAGCATCGCCTACTCCACATGCACGTGTACCGCCTCCCTCCACTCCACAGCCTCCCATGCACACACTCTCACCAGCAGCAGGCACCCATGTTCCGCTATGTACCATGGGAGAGTCAAAAAGGAATGTCATTATTTTGAGATGAATGCGTGTGAGAAGATCCAGGGGGGAGGGAAGAAAAGCAGTATCTAGCAATGAGCACCCTCGGCAGCGACAGCATTGCAAAACCAAAAGACGAGCAATCGACAGGAGAGAGCGAGGCGGCGTGGCGTTCACTTTGCGGCCGCGGCCTGGAGCGCGAGCGCCTTGGCCTTGAGGACGGATGGGTAGGAGTTCATGAGGTGCGCGAGCGCGCGGAGGTCCTCCGAGTCGAGGAGCGCGATCGTCAGCTTCGGCGCGCCCTTGATCCCGAACGCCTTCACGACCTTGAACAGCTTGTCGCCGAGCGCCTGCTTCTGCTGCTGCACGGGCTTGGCTCGCAGGCCGTCGACGAACGCGTCCGTCGCCGCCACCACGCCGCCGTCCTCCTTCGGGAGCGGCACGCCCGTCGCCGCGCCCGCGCGCGCGACCCGCACGATCTCCACCGCCGGCAGCGCCGCGAGCGTCGCGAGCGTGTACGCGCCCGCCTCGCTCTCCGCGGGCTCGGCCGCTGGCGGCGCGGGGCTGACCGAAGCAGGCACGTCTGCCGCCGGCGCTGCAGGAGCCGGAGCCGGAGCCGGCGCGGGCGCGGGCACCAGCTCCTCGTCGTCCTCCTCCGCCTCGAGCACCGCCCGCGCATCCGCGATCTTCGCGCGCAGCGTCTCGTTGTTGAACAGGCACAGCGCGCGCTCGCGCTTCGGCAGGCTCATCAGGAGCTCCGTGAGCCTGTCCCTGTCCTCCTGCGGCCCGGGCGCGAGGCGCGCGACGGCGGCGGCCATGCGCTCGCGCTCCGCTGCCGCGGGCGCGGGCGAGGCGGGCGGCGGGGGCTCGGTGCCCGCGAGCGTGCTGCCGTCGAGGTCGGGCTCGTCCGGCTCCTGGACCCGGTGCACGAGCGCGCCGAGGCGCGCGGTGTCCTGCAGGCCGCCCGCGACGTCCGCGAGCGAGAGGTCGACGAGGCGCGCGACGACGCCGTCGACGTCGCTTGCGGGCACGCTCCCGAGCGCGCGCACGCGCCGCGCGAGCTCGCCCGTCAGGATCTCGCGGCGCACGCCCGGGGACAGCGCGGCGAGGTCGTCGAGCGCGAGCGGGCCGCCGAGCGTGCCGGCCAGCGCGGCGTGGTAGTAGCTCCCGCTCCCGCGTCGCGCGGGCTTGTCCGCGGGCGAGCCGAGCGGGCTTGCGCCGTGCCGCGGCGAGCCGCCCCACCCCGAGCCGCCCTCCGAGTGCGTCGGCGAGGTTGCGCCCGAGACGGAGCGCCCGTTCCCGCTGCCGGCGAAGCGCGCGTTCAGCTTCTCCTGCCGGAATTGCTTGGGCTCGTGCAGGCGCACGACGATGGTCTTGTTCCCTAGCACGGCGCCGTTCATCGCGGCCATGGCGGCGGACGCTGCTGAGAGTTAGGCTTGGAGATCGGGCGAGAGAAGAGGGCCAATCCACCTTGGTCGGGCGTCTGGAAGGAGACAAAGCCAAAGCCACGGCTCTCGCCGCTCTCGTTCCGCATCACCCGTGCGCTCACGATCTGTCCAAACTGAAGCTGTGGGGTCAGAAGAGTCACAAGGGCTTGCCAGACCACGACTCACGCGGCGGAAGTGTGAGAAGAGGCCGTTCGAGTCGATGCTCAAGTCGAGGTCCTTGCAGAACAGGTTGCACGGGTCGATCAGGCCGCTGTGGCTGGTGCCAGGTGCAGCCGGCTGGACCTGCTGACCAGGTCCATGTACAAACTGCGTCAAAGGTACGCTACGCGCGTACGGGCTGCCTCTGGGCGGGCTGGGCGAGTACTGTGGCTGGTTGGGACATCAGCCAACAATACAACCAGTGTGCGAGCCAAGCTCACGTTCGCGGCTGCAGGGTACGTAAATGCTCCCGCGCCGGGCACGAACGCCGGCGCGCTCGCATGGAGCTCAAGCGCGGGTGCCGCCGCGGTGGGCGCGCGGCGGGGCTGGTAGAGCTGAATCGCAATACTGCTCCCGCCGACGTCGGAGCAGTGCAGGGCCTCGCTCGCCGCGCGCGCGTCCTCCTCGCGCCAGAACTCGACGAGCGCGCTGTCGGGGCCGGTGGCGCCGGCGCGGACGTGGGCGAGCGCGCCGAAGGGCCGGAAGAGGTCGTAGACGGCGGCGTCGGGCAGGCCCGGCGGGAGGTGCTTGACGAGCCGCGGCTGCGCGGCCGGCGGCGGGAGCGCCGTCGGCGGCGTCGTCGCCGGGAAGGGAGACAGGTGCAGCGTCACCGAAGGCGTGTCCGGGATCGGGCGGCCGTGCACCGTCGCCAGCGCCTTTTCGGCTTGGGAGTATGAGGAGTACGCATAGATGGGTGTATGCGCTGCGCACCTTTCTCGAGGTACCGAAAGTCGATGGTGCCGGACACGACGCCCTGGCCGCCGTCGCGCTGGATGTTCGGGCGGAAGGGCGAGCAGTGCTGGAAGGCCGAGGCCAGGTTCGCGTCCTCGACCCAGGCGGGCAGGCCGGTGATGTAGATCCGCGGCTCGTGCAGGTACGGGTGCCCCTGCGGCTCGTGCTCGGCCATCGCGCAGATCGTTGAGCGGGGTCAAGCCACGCGGATTTAGGATTTTACATAACAGCATTCGCCTTTCGCCTTTGACCGCATCGAACCACGCTCTCGAATGGGCTCGACACTCCGCTCTCACCGGACGGCTGTTGTCCATTGACGTGTATGTGAGACGCTGAGCGTATGCGCCAGTACTGACGATCTCGCAGAAACCGCACGATGCTGCAGGCCACCCAGTCCATCCAGCTACCTCCCTGGCTGCTCGCCCACGCCTTTGGCCTCTGTGCCCTCGGTCCGTCCTCTTACCGCTACCCCCCCTCCATATCCACTAACACGCGCCCAGGCTTCTACTTTATGAACCAGGGCACGCCGTGGAACAACAACGCTCTGCGCGGGATCCTGACCTTCAGCGTCGGCGCCGCGTACCTCGCGACGGGCTACATGCCGCCCGCGGACAACCAGTTCCTGGCCGCGAGCGTGCCCGTGCAGCTCGCGATCGGCGGCATCGCCGCCGCGGCCGCCGTGCTTGGCAAGGGCGACCGCACCGCGCTCGGCGCCGTCGCGCTCTACGGCGCCGGCACCGGCGCGCTCGTCGGCCGCTGGCTCGACAACTACAGCGGCCGCGTCGCGCTCGCGGCAACGCAGTAGATAGCAGCCAGCGTGTGTGCATTTGGTGATAATATACAACCCCATAGATCAACCCCCATAGATATTCATCCCGCGCCTGATCCTACTCGAGCGAGCGCCGCTTCGCCGGCTCCTTCTGGCGCATGTGCACCGACGCGCCCTGCGCCGCGACGAGCTTCGTGAGCCTGCACGCGTGTCAGCCCCCTATCCCCAGCCTATAGGCTACACGCGCACTCGGTCGACGCGCTCAGGCCGGGAAAGTCCTTCGTGGGCCAGATCCGGAACGGCGCGCCGACGAGCGTCGCGAGGACCGCGTGCGGCGGCGGGCCCGCGAGCACGTCCACGACGCGGTACTGCAGCCGGAACTCGCCCTCCTGCCGCACTGCCCCCCATCTTCAGCGCGCTTCTACCCGTTCCCCGCGCTACTCACCCGCGAGGTCCTGCGGCGCCGGTCAGCTGGCAGGGCCGGGGCAGGGCCAGGACACGACACGACGCTCACCCCAAAGACGAAGACGAGGAGGTCCTCGGACCGCCGGCGCAGGCGCATCGCCTGCGTCACCGTCGTCCCGAACAGCTGCGCCGTCTGCACGACGCCGGCCGCATGCGGTGCATCGGTGCCGTCCACGAGCTCGGGGGTCGTACGTGACGGGCCCGCGGGTTCGGGCGCTTCACTGGCGTCCAGAGGAAGCCCATCTGCCGGGGGCGGCACGGGCTCCGGGATCGTTGGCGGATCGCTTGAGCCCGCGGCTCCGGGTTGCGCGAGCAGGTCGACGCAGCAGAGCGTCCCGTTCAGGTCGATCGCGCTTTTCCAACGTTGTCTCGCTCTGCTCTCTCTGAACACAGAGCGTGCTCACGAGTAGTCTGTGACCTCCGTGCCGTCGCGCTTGACGCGCATCCGCACGATCTGCCAACTTTGTCAGCTCGCGGTCCACGGACATGGGTTCGGACGGGCTGGCGCACCGGCGGCGGATCGAGCGGCCGGCGGTCGACGCTCGCAAATTTGCGGCCATGCGCCGCCGCCTGGAGCTCCTCGAGCTCGATCGCAAGGCCCGCGTTCCCCAGCAGGCCGGCGAGCGTGGCCATGGGATGGAGGAGGGGAGAATGCAAGGCTGGGCGGCCCAGGATCCTGGAACCCTCGGCTTTGTAACCCGAGTTGTGGGGTCCCTGAGCCAACCTCAGGCCCCCGCTCCATAACGTAACATGCTTTGTAACAACGTTGCAGGGTACAACTCTATCTAATAAAGAACGTATGCACAATCGCCAGCCCGCACACGGCCGAGCACACCACGAACCCAAGGGGATATCCGTTCGGGTTCCCACTCACACTCCACGACCACAGCGCGCCGCCAGCGATAGGGCCGACGAACCGCATGAGCGACACGATGCTCTGCGCCACCCCATTCGAGATGCCGACGAGGTGGGGCGGAGACACTGCTTTGCGTCAGCGCGATGCTCTCCTCTCCGTGCGCCACCACTCACTATAGTTCAGGAGGATGTTGATGGACGTGTAGCCGAACGTCGTCCCGCAGAACCGGACCGCTGTGCTCAGCGCGAGCAGCCCCATCACGAGCGCGTTGCCCTCGTCCTCTGCGCTCGCGAACACCCGGTAGAGCGTCACCGTCAGGTACGACGGGATGAACAGCGCAGACCCGATCCGGAACATGGCCAGGTGCGAGAACCGCCCGCGCGGAGGCCCGATGTTGGGATACAGGTAAAACTGGAACACGATCTGCGCCAGGCACATCAGTGCAACTGCATGCATGTCAGCGTCCAGTCCGTGCGCCGATCCCGCCACGTACTGATCTGCGCAAAGTGGCCCGGGTTCAGGTTCAGGCCGCCCGAGTGGTATGGCGACACGAGGTACGACAGGAAGACCTGATCGTGCGTCGTCGTGTGCAGCGCGATCAGCGCGTACTGCACGATGATCGCGACCGGGAGCTGTGCCCACAGGCCCTGCGCCTTCTCGTCCTCGGCGGCGGTGGCGTCCGGCGGCTGCGCCACAGACACCGGGCGCGACTCGAAGATCGTCGCCATGTTGTCCTCAGCCTCCGGGAGCGCGAACGGCTGCTGCGCGGGCGCCTCGAGCAACGCGGGCGGTGTGCGGAGGCCCGCATTCTGGAAGATCGCGGGCAGCGCCGAGGCGCGCCGCGCTGCAAACTCCTCGGGGCCGAGCGACGGCGCCGTGTCGCGGCGCCCGCCCGCTCGCACGGTGCTCGACGAGCCCCGGCGGCCGGCGGGGCCCTGTACATTCGGGCTGAGCGAGGGCCCGGCGGCGCCGGCAGGCACCGTGTCGACGCTCTCGTCCCCAAAGTCGTCCTCCGTGTCCGAGTCGAACACATCCTCGTTGTCGACGTTCATCGCCGACGCGACCCAGAAGTCCGCCATCGTCGTGATCTGGTTCTCGTTCGCGAGCACGAGACGCTGCGCGAACGAGAGATCGGCCGTGCTGCCCGCAAATGACGGGCGCGCGGCGCCGAGGCTCGTGCCGGGCTGCACGCCCATTGCCGTGGCGTCGACCGCGGCCAGCGAGGCCCTGCGGCGCGCGAGCGAGGCCGCGAGGCCCCCACGCTGGACCGACACCGCCGAGATACTTGCCAGCCGGGCGCGGGTCGCCACCGAGTAGCCATACGCTGCGCCCTGCGAGGCTGCACGTGCACGCGCGCCGGGAACACTGAGAGGGACAGCGGGCGAGCCGGGCGAGCCGACGGCACCGCCGCTGGGACCCTTGGAGAAGTAGCCCGAGAACTTTTTGCCGAGGCGCCTGCCGATCGAGCCCACGGCACCCGGACTCCGAGCCTCCGGCATCGGACTCGTGGGGAGGGATGTCTCGTCCTCGTCTTCTTCAATAATCGTGTCTGGCAAGTCAAATGACTTCTCAGGCAAGCGGATAGCACCTCCCCGAGGACCTCCGTCACGAGCGAGGAAGAGGGAGAAGATTGCACCTGTGAGATTTTTCAGCAAAGCTCGTGGTAGCTTCATGTCTAGACGCACCAATCGCCGTGATCGAGGCGGCCACGAGTGTTGGGAGCAGATACGGGTAGTCGACGAACAGCGTGATCTTGGAGAACACGCCAGGCCACTTTTTTGCCGGAGACTCGACTGTTTCAGATTCAGTAAGCAAGATCGAGCTGGACACAAGACAGACGAACAGCTGCCGCCAACAATAGCACCTGCCACACCTCCAAAGCCCCAGCAGAAGCTGCAAAAGATGTCAGTTTGGCAAGTTAACCATCAACACTTGTACCTTACCCCAGAATAGCGTAAGCCCGACCTTCGTTGCTTGCATCCGTGATATATGTCACGCCGCCTCGGGCCACTCCGATGGCACCGCCAAAGATGCCCTGCAGCAGCCGGATGGCCACGGCCTCCCGAAGGGACGATGCTGTTCCGAAGATTGCACATGTGAAAGCACTGCCGAGGAGGGAGACGAAGAGCACAGTACGCTGGCCGTACTTGTCGGCCACGGTCGCCCAGAGGAGGGAGGTTGCGAACTGGGTCAGGAAGAATGACGAGACTGTAAATGGATCAGAACCACCCGGCGCAAGAGGGAGATGAGCATACCAAGTATACCGGTCCACGCTGCAGCCTCTGATTCGTCATCTTTGAATTCAGGGAAGCCTGCGCAAGACGTCAGTGGCGGTGGAGCATGAGAGGACGAGATTGGCAGTCAGACCAGCGACCATGGGCAAGATGAACGGCGTAGAGACATTGGCAGACAGGAACTCGCCGAGCATCGTCTTTTCCACTGACATTAGCGATGAACTCAGCACTGAGAACCGCAAAAACCGCGCACAATGGAGAGCACAATCATGCTGAGAGTCGGGAGGGGCGTCGAGTCGCCCGCAAGCTGAACCGCGTTCGGGATAGCCGGCGGCCCTGCAGGCTCGAGCGAAGACTCGTCGTCGACAAGCTGCCGCCATCGACTAGCGCTCTGCCTGCGTGGGCGGGAAGCGCTGAAGGAGACTGCGCGCCCGCCGCCAGTCCCGCCACCGACGCTGTTGGGCGTCGGCACCGGCGAGATGTGATCTGGTGTAGCGGGCGGGAGCGTGATACGCGACGGCCGGGTTGTGCTCATGGTTGGAAGAGCGAGAGAACAGGCAAGGAAAGAGCCCAAAAGAGAGAGCAAATGAACCCGGGTCCGCACTTCCGGTAAAAAGAAGAGGTTGACGTCAACGTTCCGGCGTCCCTGCCCGACATCGCTTCCCCGACAACCATGACGAGCAAGGCCGGGAAAATATGCTGCCGTCATCTGTCGCCACTTATCGCTCTCTCTGCTGAGCCACAACCACTCTACCAACGACATGACCAACGACGATGACCAGAAGCCCAAGGCTATCCATTTCGGTGCTGGAAACATTGGCAACACACATCCTCTCTCCAAAGTCCATCGTCACTAACAACCTGGACCAGGCAGAGGATTCATCGCACCCCTACTCTCCGGCGCAGGCTATACGGTCGTGTTTGCGGATGTAAACAAGGTGAGTTGCGGGCCTAGCCTCTCGGTGACCGGCATCTTGACCGAACACCAGGACGTGATCAATCTCCTGAACGAGGAGCACCACTACGACGTCCACATCCTCGCTGAGGAGGACAGCTCGTTCGCCGTAGATGATGTCATGGGCGTCCTCTCCACCTCGGACGACATCGTCCGGGCGATCGCAGACCCAAATGCCCATGTTCTCACCACTGCCGTCGGCCTCGTGGTCTTGGAGAAAGTGGCACCCACGATCGCTCAAGGCCTGATCAAGCGGAAAGAGATCGGTGGAGGCGTGCTGAACATTGTTGCATGCGAGGTGAGTCTTCAATTGTTCACAACTCCTCGCGTTAATGACTTGTGGTGCTACTCAGAACACAATCGGCGCGACCAGCCAGCTGAGGAAGATGGTCTTCTCCCACCTCTCCGAATCCGATCAGACCTGGGCCACCGAATCTGTGGGCTTTGCAGACTGCTCCGTTGACCGTATTGTCCCACCCTTCGACCCGAAGGAGGCGAACGCGGAGCCCCTCGACGTCGGCGTCGAGCCGTTCTACGAGTGGGTGGTCGAGAAGCCCGCACTCAAGGAGCCGCTCCCGCCGGTCAAGTGGAAGCTCACGGATACGCTGCGCGCGTACAACGAGCGCAAGCTCTTCACGCTCAACACCGGGCACTGCATCGCCGCGTACCTCGGGTACCTCAAGGGCAAGAGCACGATTGCTGACGCCATCGGGGACGAGGAGATTCTCGCGACCGTACACGGCGCGCTTGAGGAGAGCGGCGCGGCGCTCTGCAAACGTCATGACTTCACAAGGCATGAGCACGAGAAGTATGTCGAGCAGATCATTCAGCGCTTCAGGAATCCGTCGATCAAGGACGACGTCGCCCGTGTGGGACGACAGCCTCTCCGCAAACTCAGTGTAAGCTCCCGATCTAGGTTGTATGACCGAGCGCCCAGCACTCATCATTCATCACAGAAAGAAGACCGTCTGGTGGGGCCCGCGCTCATGTGCAGAGAGTACGACATCCCCATGAAGCATCTCCTGGTCGGTATCGCAGCTGCGCTGCTGTACGACGACGAGAGCGACCCGCAGGCGAAGGAACTGCAGACAGACATCACCGATAAGGGTCTGGAGGCCACCGTCATCAAGCTCACCGGGTTCGAGGCCGGCGGACACGACGTCAAGGGTGTGATCGAGGCATACGAGGGTCTGAAGACGTCACGTGTGCAGGGTTAGATTGTTTTGTCCTTTGACCGCCACGCTCATCTGACATCATCATGTTGAGATAGATAGGTAGCACCGATAGAGGAACATGGATGTGTCAGACTCGCATGACATGCCCCGTTCACAGTCAGCCCTGCCCCTCTCGGGGAGCACGACGCCGGCTGCGGACCTCGCGGACTCCGAGCCCACATTCACATTGTCCCGCCCTGGTCCCGCCAGTGCTGTTGAACACATCGTCCCCCGAGCATGCGCGACCGTCGGCCGCAGCCTCGTGCGCATCATGATCATCAGAGCATTGAGTGAATGGGTCGCCGACAAAAGCCCCACTTCGTCCGTCACAGAGGTACGGTTGCATCATGTCTCGCATCATTTCGGGAACGAGCCCAGAGTGTGTCAGGTACAGCCGCCGGAGTCATCGCGGGCGAAACCGCCAGATCGGGCAGAGGACTCGTCCGAGACGATCATGACGAGGCCGACGCCACATGAGAGTCGGGTGCGGGTGCAGTGGCGCCCAAATTGAGCGTGAGACCCATTCCCCAAGTCATCAACTCTAAGACGGTGGCGCACTGGATTAGGGCATAGTAGCGAGGAGCGGAATCTATTGCACCCTCGGCAGGCCATACGACATACGACAATATAAGACTAAAAGAGTGACGGGGAAAGGAAAGAGATAAGTATCCAAAAAAGGAGTGTGGGTAGAGTACGCAATAGGCAACGAAGGCGGGTGTAGGGTGTAGATGTAAGTGTAGGGAAGGAGACTATGCACAGACATACACGGCGGATGTGATGCGAATAAACAAGATGCGGGGTGAGGTGTGAGTGGAGGCCAAATGCAGGAAGGGTGATAAGTGTGAAGACGAAGCATGCAGGGAGAAGAGTATATGGTACAATCTAGAGCGGGCGATGCGCGCGGCGCTTTTGGGCAGTGGTGTATATAAGCTACGGGGCGGATTAGCACAGCGCTCGTGGTGTAGCGAGTTAGAAGAGACGTACTGCGATGAAGATAAATGCGGAAAGTGCAAGATCGAGCCCAAGCATTCACGCCGATCGCGAGGTGGCCATGGAGTTGCGCTGCTGCCGAGCGCGCTTCTTCTGGCGGGCCGACAAACTCGGGACCATCGGCGCAGGCAACGGCTGCTCCTTCTTGACGGGAGGAGAGAGCTCGAAGTACAGCTGCTTCTTGATGGCCATCCCGGACTTGCCGAAGTAGCGCTCGGTGAGGAAGGACCAGTGGAGGGAGCCGACGATCCAGTAGGCGAGGCCCTCGACGTAGACGTCGACGTCCTTGTCGATGGCCGCGCCCCAGGACGGCAGATGCTCGCGCTCCTCGACGAAGCGGTCAATGGACTGCTTGCACATGTCCCTGTCCGACGGTCAGCCGCTGTCATGAAAGCGCGTACGGAGCGGAGCCCAAACTCACCCGACAAAGTCAAACGCCTCCTGGAGGCTGAGGCCCTGCTCACGCATGACCACGCAGATCATATTGTGCGTGTCGCCGCGCGCCTGCTCCACGTTGTAGGAGAAGATGTCGTTGGACCACGTGACGAGGTCGTTCGCGGCCTCGCCAAGCGCGAGGATGGACGGGTGCTCCATGACCTCGTCGGGGATGTCGAGGTTGTTCGCGTACTCGATGAGCGCCCAGCACGGCTTGCAACCCGAGGTGTCGCGGCGGAGGGAGATGTACGACTCGAGATCAGGCACGACACCGCGCTTCCTGTCAATCGCCTGTTGCGCAACTGCTTGGAAGAAGAACTCCATCGTCTCCGTGAAACGCTGCTGCGCGCCCGCAGAGCCAGTCTTGATCAGCCGGCGCCAGTAGCTGTGAGGGAGCAATGTCAGTCAGCAAGATGACCAAAAAGGCCGGAGCATAAACGTGACTAACCTCCGGGTCATGGTGTCGACGGTGTAGTTGCATTCGAACTTCTCCGGGTGGTAGAGCGCGGTCATGACGACGTTGGCGACGGTAGATGCCGAGTGTACCTCCATGTCGTCGGTGAGCTCGTCGCTGGAGAGAGCTTCAGCCAAAATACACGGCGAAGAGGGGACGAACACTCACAGGTGGAACAGGTAGTACATGAAGTCGCAACATACGCGGAGCTCGTCCAGCTCCGCATCGGGGTAGCACATAGAGGTGAGGAGTCCAGCCTTCAGGCCGCGAAAGTCCGCCACCTTCTTCGCGCTGAGCTTCGCGCCCTCGACCATCCACCGCTCAGATGAAGGCGCAGCCTCGTGCACGTTTGGGTTCAGGCGCAGCTTGAAGTCGCAATGTGAGACGAGGTCGGGCATGACGACCTTGACGGCCGCCGAGGTAGACGCGGAGGGTGCTGATGATGATGACATAGCCATTGAAAGAGAAGGGACGTGTCAAAGAAGACTGAGAAAGCGGAAGGGGGTGACGACCTGAGAGAAGAGGCCATGCTGTTGTCCTTTATGAGTTGCCGGCGTGCAGCGCGCGAGCGCGCAGGGTCCGTAACGGCGCGATCGGGAGGTGATCGGGCAGGAGTAAGGACTTGCGTGCGATGAACGGGCCGAGTAATCGGTCCCGACAGAACAATGGCAACGCCCTTCACTCAATTTACGCACGTCATGATGATCCCGCGCGCGTTTCGCCGAGAGGTCCAAAGTCCTCAACCGCCCATGTCCCTTCAAGTTGCGCAAATACCCAAGAGGAAACTGAGAAAAGAGTAAGAGAGAAAGCGGGGACCAGCACCGCCACAAAAGCGGAACCAAATCCGGCCTGCAACTCTCCGTCGTGGCGCGCTTCTTCCCAAGCCCACACCTGCGATCGGACTTCGGACCGGCGCAATTGTTCCGTGGGTCCGATAAACTTTCGTGGCGGTCAGCCTCAACTTTCGAACTTTCGCTTTCGCAGTCGGCCTCTGTCTTGAATATCCTTCCAACTTCCGGAATGAGACCGAGAAGGCGCGCGCCGCGTGCGACACGCGTGTGCGTTCATGCCCGTGTTTCACAGAAGGCACAGCAGCCGATGACAAAGTGTTGACCCCGATCGCTACTCCACTGCTTCTTGTTGGGTCCGCGTGGTGGCGCGTGGCAACGGCGGTGCGATCAGCGGTAAACCCGGGTGGTTGGTTGCCTCTAGGCTCGCTCGACTGAACGCCTAATTTGCAACAAGGCGCTCTTCCTACGCCCGTCGGCTGCTCGCTTGCGCGCCGAGGGTCGGCGACACGCTTGGCAGTCTACTACCGGCTCACGCACTATTCTCCCACAAGTTCCATTGGCGACCGGCCGGGATGGCCGAGCACACTTGCTAACGCGTGGCTTTTGGAATATTGGCTCGCATCATTTCTCGGAGCCTACAGTCGCCCTGAGCATGCGTCACGGGATTCTCTCACGGTTGGCTCGGGCCGACCTGGAGTCATGTCGGCCTCTCCTCTTTTTGTATTCCAGGCTCATCGGATTTGCCGCAAATCCGCAGATCCATCAACCCCGGCTTCGGTTCCGGCGCACATTCACCCAACACAAAAGGCCTTGGATCTCATATGAAATACTTGGTGGGAACTTGTGCGTTCTAGTGAGGCTATCTAATTTGATCACGAGACAATCGATGATTCCTCTGCCAGAGGATTGGCAATGAATAGACTGGGGCTTCGTCGCAGGCTCCGGTCGCTCTCTCATAGGCTATCTCGGAGTTCTAGTGCATTGTGACACCACGGATAAGTGTACTCGCTATCAAACTTGCAATTGTCTGCCGTCTGTCTCACTCGATGATCTCGCATATGCTTCGAAAAGATTAGCAGCAAAGGCTCTAGCTCAAGTGTTGCGCCCGGCTCAACATAGCGAGAGGAACAAAATGCCGACAATCCCTCGTCATTTTGCACTAAGATGCCCGTGGGAAATTATTCACAACATCGATGGTAGTTTGCCGGTGCAGATCAACCACATCGAATTGATTGAGCTTCAATGCTTCAAAAGATGGAGGCCCCAATGCCTCATGCTCGAGCGATATGAAGGTATGTGTGATTGGGTCACGTGCTAAATAGCAATCGTACAGAGGCATTATACAACAACGTGCAGCAGATATTCATGCAATGGATGATCACATCGGGTGCTCCGATGTCGGGCTCACCTTGCCCTTGTCTTCGCGCAGCTCCGATGCACCGGCAGCCATGATCGTGTCCTCGGCCTGCTCACCGTCGAACAGCGCAGCGGTCTCCTCGAGGGAGCGCCCCTTCGTCTCGACAATGAAGAAGTAGACGAAGACGAGCTCGAACAGGATCCAGACACAGTACACAATCTGGAAGATAGGTTAGTCACGCTAGTGAAAACAACAGTGATGAGGACACGTACGTAGTACTTCCATGCGATAGCTTTGAGTGCGATGGGGTTGATGTACTGGTTGAAAATGAGCGCAATTGAGATGACGAGGTTGAAGATGTTGAAGCCTGCCACATGTTTAGCGTGATGAAGAAGAGGGTATGGACGCAGTAATTCTCACCCTTAGCACGGAGCGAGTACGGGAGGATTTCAACAGTGTACATGACAATGAGTGGCGTAAAGGCCAAATCGTAGAGCGCGTAGTAGAGGAAAATGAACGCGATGACAGCGTGCGCGGCGTTCTGGTTGCCGTGAAGGGCAAACTCGGCCGAGCAGACGGTCTGCAGGGTGAAGAAGACGAGCATGCCGGCGGCGGAGGTGATAAACATGAGACGGCGACCGAGGCGGTCGACGAGGAACGATGCAACGATGGAGCAGGCGAGGTTGAAGATGGCGAGGATACCCTGAATGAGGAGCTGGGTGGTCGTGTCGGTGATGCCAATCGAGTCGAACACCTTGCTGAGGTAGTAGGAAACGAGACCGTTGCCGGACCACTGCGAGAAGAACGCGATCGCGATGATGATGCGCATACGCTTGCGGTTGCCCGGAGTGGCGAAGAGGGACTTGTAGCCGACGTTGGCGGCGACGGTGCGGTCAAACTCGATGGCGGACTTGATCTCATCGTACTCGTACTGAACGAGCGGGTCCTGTTCGTTGCCGTCGGCGTGGTAGTACGCGAGCGTATGGAGGGCCTCAGCATCGCGGCCCTTGCTCATGAGCCAACGAGGCGACTCTGGTACGAAGAGGACAAGTAGAACTTGGATGACCGACGGGAGACCCTGAAGCGCAGACGGCACACGCCACGACCAGCTGTTGTTGATGCGGAACGTGCCGAAGGTGGTCCAGGAGGCGCTAAAGCGGATATGAGCATAGAAAAAGTGACTCATAAGTAGAAACGACTAACACGATGTTGCCAGAGTACCAGAGAGAGTTGTAGAGTGCCGTGAGCGAGGCGCGGTACGGCGGGTACGAGATCTCGGTGACCAGCATTGGCGCAGCGTTGGCCGCGAACGTGAGGCCGAAGCCGATGAGGAAACGAGCGCCGATGAACATGCCAACGTTCTGCGAGGCCGTCTGGAGCACGCAGGCGATGATCATGATAAACGCGCCAATCCAAACGGTGCGCTTGCGACCAATGCCGTCCGAAAGGTATGGCGCGAAGGGGTAAGCTGCGAGCGAGCCGATGTTCTACATAAAGATCGTCAACGGTCGAGCACCCAGCAGAAAGTATAGGCACCAACCTGGATTGCGTTGAGCAGACCGAGGGTACCGCCTTGCGGGTTACCGAAGGCCTGGTTCCACTGCTTGAGGGACTGGAGGCCGTTCATCATCGAGCCATCGTAGCCGTTGGTCGAGGAGGTGATGAGGAGGAGGACAATCCACCCGTTGAGCGCGATGAGGCGCTTGTTGTTCCTCCACGTCCGAGTGGGGTCGAGGAGGTGGTGGTAGCCAGCATCCCCGGCGGTCGTCGCGACGGCACCTGCACCCATGCTTGTGGAGTGAGAAGACGAGGGGAAGTGGGGTCAAGCGGGGTGGAAAACTCTCCCCCCGCACGAGTGGAGGTTATATACTCCCCCGGACAGGCGCAACGATTTGCCGGGGTATCGCCTATTCCTCTAAACTGCGGAGCCGGCTGGTGCCGACGTGACGACCACAAGCACATGGGGGCATCGATCAAACATTCGATTGCTATGCGTTCATCTGTTGCCGGCAGGCGCAAAGGATGTGCCGCCCGCTTCCAGTTCCGACCCACTTTTGAGGCCGTTTGGCCTTGCCGGTGGCACGTCAGAGGACCCTAGATCACTACGCGCTCTTGCATGTGTTGTCGCATGCTTTGCAGCACCAGTAACAGATCCTTTTTGCAGCACCCAGCATGTATATAAACCGCATCCGACGCCTTTGGAGACTGAAGACTATTCATACGTTGTGACTCAACGTCGGTCACGTTGGCGTAGTATCAGAGCCCTGATAACATCGAACCAGTGTTGTGCTGCCCATATGACATCGATATCGGCCTATTTGGACTCTCGAACGCATGTCGGCGAGTTCTGTGCATGATGGTCCCAAGGAGAGCAGTGGGCGCCTATACGCAGGCTGCGATTGTCCAACCACCCTGCCCACAGACTGGCAATCTATACACTGGACGACAACCCAGTTCACCACTTTTCTGGGAATCACGCGTCTGATTTGCTCTGATTCTTCATCATGTCTTCGAAGATTTCCATCCTTTACCCACCTGTGCCCACAACTTCTCGGGGTGTCTCGACCAAACTGAGCGCGAACAAGGCCAAGATCACATACGCAAACGGCAGGAGCGCGATAGTACGCTTGCTTATCAATATTAAGCGAGATGCGAATGTCTAATCTGCCGACTTTATAGGTTCGAGACATCCACGATCCAGCCATTGCCTTCGCATATACGGAGCATACTGCCAACACTACCGTTAGTCGATTCGCCCCATCCGGATACTATGTCGCTTCGGCAGACGTGACTGGTGCTGGTTAGATGGCCTGTTAGTCGTTCTTTACAGATCATCGTATCTGATGACTTGCAGTTCGTATCTGGGATGTAGTAGGTGAGGAGCACTCGACCAAGTATGATTACCGCGTCTTGGGAGGACCTATGTGAGTGAATGCCATATTGGAGAGGTATATTAGTTTACCTGAATGGCTCAAGCAACGATCTTTCATGGGACGGAGAGAGCAAACGGATCGTCGTCGTCGGTGCTGGAGGCGACAAGTGAGCGCAGCACAGTGCGTCAGAGATAAGCCACCTGACAGCAACACCACAGGTTTGGGCATGCCTTCATGGTTGACACTGGGTCTTCTACGGGCGAGATATCAGGCCACTCCAAGCCCGTGAACGCTGTCGCCATTCGTCATCAACGCCCTTACCGTGCAGCAACAGCAGCCGATGATAACACCATTGTCTTTCATCAAGGTTGGGACTACGCCTTCATAGTCTTGTATCCCCGTCTGATGAGTGTCAGGGCCCCCTTTCAAGTACGACAAGGTATGCATCCTATCATCTGGCTCGGTCATGCCTTCGAACTAACGGCAACGCTAGGTGATCAAGACCCACACTAAGTTCGTGCAAGACGTTCAATACGCACCAAGTGGCGACCTCTTCGCTTCCGTTGGCGCAGACGCGAAGGCTTTCTTGTACGACGGGAAGACTGGCGATGTCGCTGGCGAATTCACGGGTGACACGCACAAGGGCACCATTGTGAGTCACGACCAATGACTCATGCTTTCATCTTGCGCTAACAGAGGTATCAGATGGCTTGCTCTTGGGTTGACGACAAGAACCTTGTCACAGCCTCTGCCGACTGCACGGTCAAGCTCTGTACGACCTTCTATGGATGTACCACAAGCTTGACTGATGTAAACTACAGGGGATGTCGAATCGCGCAAATCCATCTCTTCCTTCTCTATCGGCGCGGGGGTTGAGAATCAGCAAGTTGACGTTGTATATTGCGACAACTCGATCGTCTCGCTGTCCACTTCAGGCAATCTGAATCTCCTGGACCCACGAGTGCAGGGAGTTACTCGGGTATTGCAAGGACCGCAAAAGGCCATCACTGCTGCAGCATCAGTCGAGTCATCCCCGACGTTCTTGGCGGGAACAGCCGACGGCCGAGTAGTACACTACGACGATGACGCTCACACTAGCGTCCTTGTCAAGGGCGAGCCGCACGCGAGTCTTGTATCTGCTATCGCGACGTCTCAGGGCACGGCGATCAGTGTGGGATATGATGACCGGGTTAAGCAGATAGAGAAGTCCGAGTTCATGTAAGCTGTCCTGCTCTCTCGGCCGTGCCATTTCTCACAGGCTCCATGTAGACCATCTGTCACATCGACAAGCTCGCAGCCGAAGTCTGTGGCCGCTACTGCTGACGGCACTTGCTTTGTCGCCACTATACAGACAATTGAAGTCTATAAGTCAAACCAGAAAGTACAAGAGACCAAGCCTTCATTTACGCCTGGAACGATCGCTGCCGTAGACCGCCAAGTGGCCGTAGGCGGAGAGGTGCGAACGAATTGATTTTGCTTGCACTTCGTACACGCACTGAAGTGCCATGGGCAGGATCATGTCGTCTACCTATTTAACTGGGACGGCCAAACCCTCGAGGCTTCGGGTAAGCTTGAGGGAAACAAAGGCCCGATCTCGGCACTCGCCTTCTCTCCTGATGGCTCGCTCATCGCTTCGGGTGACTCGTCTGGCAAAATCATTCTGTTCGACGTGCGCGAGAAGAAGGCTAGTTAAACATAGCCTCCCAGTTACATGTCGCTCAACCACGCTTCTTCAGATGATCACTTCGCGATGGTCGTACCACACAGCGAGAGTGAACTCCCTTGTTTTCACCAAGGATGGAGCACATGTGGCTTCCGGTTCACTGGACACCAATGCATACGTCTGGTCGGTGGCACGTCCCCTTAAGAACATTGCAATCAAGAATGCTGGGCCAGGGGGCATTAACTCCGTTCTGTGGGTCGACGGCGGAGAGGGGAAGGCTGGTCGACTGGCAACTGCCGGTGCTGATGCATGTGTTCGCGTTTGGGACGTGACCTTCCATGCATAAGCCCACATCAATCGGTGCTAAGTGTGCATAGCGGGGAAGATCCAAGAATTCGGGAGCGAGGATGTATCAACCTGTATATCGTACTGTATCCGTTATCGAACCTCTTTCAGTAGCAGGAGGTTTATTTTCAGGAGCAATGCCCCTGACAGGAAACACGACGATGATTCTAATTCATATTCATACAAACGTGCGGAGTGACACTACTCATGCTCAGAGCGGAAGTGCCTTCGAGCGTTCGAGGCAATCGAGAAGTGGCGATTGCAAGAGGTGTGAGGACACTTATGAGCTGCGTTCCATATCTCTTCAGTCAGATAGTCTGGGAAAGGCAAATGAACAGCTCACGTTTCTCATCGCTATGAGCGCTCTCGTGGGTTGTGAGAGCACTGGGGCGGTTGAACCACTTGTGACAGAGTTTGCATTGGTATACCTTCGACCGCTTCGTCCCTTGCACAACCTGAGCGGCCTCTATGACATTCGATTTCTTCCCTAGGAGCCATGGCATGCACCCTTCCTTGGGATCGTCGACCTCGACGAGCCCATTGCTCTGTATCTGGTGCACAAATACTCGAGGACCGGCTGGGTCGATGGCGGGATCGCTCGGTGGAACAAGAAAGACTCGAGTCATTTGCTCCATATTCGGAGCGCTGTAGTGGCGCGAGGGTGTCCCGATAGGCTCACGCGTAAGAGGCGGTGCTACTGGAGAAGGTCTCCCGGCATGTCCTGACGACGATCCGGAGGGAAGAGGGGGAGGAGGAGCCGGGAGCCTCTCCAAGCTCGGCTCGGGATGAATGATGGGGTGGTGGTGGCGAGGAGTATATGTGGCCGGGTGCGAGTAGAGGCCGTCGTGGGGAACATCGAAGCGGATGGAAGTCAATGGGCCATGTAAGCTCGAGCTGGGGTTATGGCAGCGCCGAGTATCTCCGGCAATAGACGGGATGTACCCGACAGCAAGGGCAGAAAGAAGGCCCTGGTCAAATCCACAATCGTTGTGCCAGAGCCGAGGATCATGATGAGTGCTCGTCATTTATCTGGTCGACGGCCTGGGTAAACACTCTCGATGCAGCTGTATCAGGCCAGCGCACCTCGCTGTCTAGTTCTTAGGGCGCATACAAACACCCTGGCGTAGTAAGGGGCGCCGGCGAGAGGGAGCTGTGAACGCATGGGTGGGACCACGCAACGAGTATTCATATAGCTCCCCGGCACTTCGTAGCCATGGCGCGGGTGACAGCATTCAGCGCTCAGGAATCCGGTCTAATGGATCGAAGCCTAGCCCTCGCGAATCCCTCTGAGAATCTTGCCGCAAGGGGAAGTCGAGCGCAGCAAAAAGAGTTCTGGGAGCACTGATTTAACTGCGATGCCACAACGTCGGGCGCCGGTCCACCCAGACCCGGGCTATCTTGAGAGCGCCAAGAGAAAATGTTTATTATTGGAGTGCGATGACCGTCACGATGAGGTACCGGGAGCCATGCTTTGCTATTCAAGGCACAGCGCCCGACGCTTCTTGCCGCATGTCGGATTGAACAAGAAACGATGCACGGTGTAGGAGCAGCAGGATAACGGCGTTGCGTTCAGGATTGGCTGCGTGGGGTAGTGGGCTAGAACTGCAGGAGCACATCAGCCCCGTGTGCGACGATCATCTCGTAAGCCCAGATGGGGTCGAAACATGAGGCGACAGAGTTAGACTTGCGGATTAGGTCAGCCGCTTTCCACAGCATCTGCCTGCACGAAACACCACAACACGGTAATTTTGTATGCTTGTCTATCCGCGACTCTTGCGCTCGACAAGAAAGAAAGAGAGGGCCCTCTAAAGTGACCATCAGCTCCAGAGGCATGTTCTAGGTGAGTATCTGATCAACTGATACGTGTTGCAACAGAAGCCGATATGTTTGCTGATCCAAAGGTGTATATCGCTCTTCGTAGGTAAAGTCTCGGTCGGCAGGCATAGAAATGTTATAGATGGTGGAAGTAGTTCAGGATGAAGAGGCTCCGAGAACACGTGACCGCGTGCTTGCTTGTCGCACCGCCCACGACGGTCGAGGGAACTCTTCTGCGCTGAGACCCATCCTCAGCTATATTGCTCCGACTGCCGACTCGTATCAAGCACCTCCAACCGAGCAGAATGCTTAGCTCGTTCCGTACTCGCGGCCTCACCAGGCAACTGGCACCAGCTGCTCGCGCGTTCGCCAGCACACCCACCGCTGCCCTCCCACCTCCCGCTCCCGGGAGTGAGAGCGACCCGCAAATGCAATCTATGAGTATGTTAGGCCTACAGAAAGCTACGCAGACTCCGGCTCCATCACTAGCCACACTTCCTTCTCCATTGGCACACACGCAGGATACGTACCTCGCCATCCCGCCGGCCGAGGATCCCCTCCTGAACTACCTCGCTTCGAGGCTCATGAATAATGGGCAGCGTGCACGAGCATCCCGTCAGGCGTCACGAGTCCTCCTTCACCTGCACGCTTTCACCCGTGCCCCGGCGCTCCCTATCCTCCGCGACGCGATTTACGCCGCGGCTCCGGCAGTGCGGACCATAGGCACGCGTCGCGGTGCAAAGCAGATCTACCGCCCCGTCGCACTGGGAGAGAAGCAGCGTGCGTGGTATGCGTTGACTTGGATCATGGACGCCAGCGTCAACCGGAACGGGCAGACAGTGGAGGAGCGTATTGCTCGAGAGCTCATCGCCATTCTGCAAGGGGACAGTCCGGTTCTCAAGAAGAAGGAGGAGATTCACAAGTTTGCGATGGTTAACAGGTACGAACACGTTCTTGTGACCGGAGTTGTGCGGGTGCTCATGGCGTTGCAGGGGTACGGCTGTTGCTCGATGACCATATCCCATACTTCTCGGTTCCCGTTAGACAGGCCTTATAATCACTTGGTCATGCAATGCAACTGTTCGGCTCCTGTGCCATAACCTTCCGGTTCGTTGAAGAGCTGCGTTATGCGAGTTCCTGAGCTATGCGCACGAGCATCTGTAGCAAACTCGTCCTGACAAAACCGTATGACATATGTGATTCTGCTGACTTGTACTTCACGGGGCTGGATCATGGATAAGACAAATTCTGACGGTGCATGATGTCACTTCGGGGGTCCGGCGGGCGGCTCGGAGCGTCATCTTTTCCCGCTCCGGTGGAGTCTACAAGGATGGCGGACGAAGATCTCGGGACCAGAACACTCTCACACTTTTGCCCATCATGCCTGGTAAGAAGCTCTTCCATTCAGTCGTCTTGCCCTAATTCACTGTCCCAGGCGAACATCCGAAGCTACAGCTGCGCAAGAAGACGACGCGACAGTACGTGCCGACATCCCAACCTCTTCACCACGACGTCAACTCATTCCTATCTTGCAGCACGAAGGCTGGTCTCTCAACCGTGTTCGTTGGGCTAGCGATTCGCTTCCAATCGGATAAGCGCGACTATGCGCTGGTCATCCACGATGGCCAGGGTGTTGTAGGGCAAGAGCAAGACACTATCGAGGGCCCTACGCCCAACGATATTGTAGACCGCATCCTCGAGCGTGCGAGCGAGTACGCCAAGGCCCGCGGCCACAGGATCGCTGTGTTCGCAGTTTCGGGACCTCTCGACCCCATCATCTCCTCACCACCACCTGGTCTCGAAGTCAATGTCGATGCGCCTCCCTCGTTCCTCAGCCGAATTTGGCTGCACATGGACGCCATCCCTTTCCTCGTGAGTACTCTGTCCCTTGGTTGAAGTTTGGGGTTGCTCACAGTGCGCCCTACAGGTGCTCTGCAAAGATACACAGTTCTCTCTCGCTGGAGAGGCTGTCCATGCTATCGAACTTGCTCTCGAGCAGCTCAGCCCAACCACCACATCAATCATCAAAGCTGGCGTCTCGGCTGCTCGGCGCGAGGTCGAAGGTGCGCTTGCACACATTCACGGCTGATTCCTCTCGATCTCACCTCAAGCGCAGTGGATGCTGCGGGGGCGGTTCACTTGTATGACCTGCACCAACAAGCAGCGCTCACTTCGCCGCAACTGTGGAGAGCGTTCACGTCGCTGGCGAGCCCGCTTGTAAAGAACCGGACCCGCATCGCCTTCTTCTCAGCGACTCCTCGTGGTGGTGGTGTTGCCCTCATGCGGCACTCACTCATTCGCATTTGGCGTGAGTACATGATAAATCAGGCTGTCTCGAGTTTCAGCCCTAAAGAGTACTAGGTCTGGCTGGTGTGGATGTGAAGTGGTATGTTCCTCAAGGCGACAGTGCAGGTACGTAATTCTTTGTTATAATGATCTCGCGTGTGTTGACTCTGTCTATCAGTCTTCGACGTCACCAAGCGCAAGTTCCACAACGTACTTCAAGGCGTGGCTAAGAAGGACGTTGAGCTTTTGGACAAGGACAAGAAGCTCTTCGAGACATGGATCGAGTGGAACTACCAAACCTATTGGCGTGGAGCGTCTCAGCAAAGCGGTCGCAGTCCCATCGACGTGGACCTTGTCGTGATCGATGACCCCCAGTGTATGTTTTTCCCCTGACTCAATGCATTCTTACGCTAACCCCACCCACAGTGACACCTCTGATTCCTCTCATTCGTCGCGACAGTCCTCGGACCAAGATCATCTACAGATCTCACATCGAAAGTAGGTGTATCTTCACAGAGTTCCAGTGGCGTTTACTCACGGTCTCGTGACAGTTCGCGGCGATTTAGTTGATGGCGGAGCCAGTCAGCAAAAGGATGTTTACACCTATTTGTTTGGCTTCATCAAGCAGGCTGATCTCTTCGTGTCACACCCCGTCAAAGAGTTTGTGCCGAAGATGACGTCTGACCACATGCCGGTCGTGTTCATGCCTCCGTCAACTGACCCGTTGGATGGTTTGAATAAGGTGAGAAGGAAGGCCGTAGTAAAGATGGCCAAGAAGCTGACCTTCCTCCTCATAAGCCATTACCCGAGCTGGCGCTCCAGTCGTACCGGCATTATTTCAACGACATTGCTCGTGCTTCAACTGGCCAGCAGCTTGACTGGCAGCGTGGCTACATCATACAGGTCGCTCGTTTCGATCCGAGTAAGGGTATTCCAGAGCTTGTCGAAGGCTACCGCCTCTTCCGCGACAAGCTGGCGAAGGCCAAGGACACTGATGGCAAGGCCCCTCAGCTCATCATGGTGAGCCCCGTGAACGGAGCGACCATCTGCGTATATTGATGCACTGTGCAGATCGGGCACACGAGCGTGGACGATCCTGATGCGACTGTTGTACTGCATGAGCTCCAGGATACGATTGGCACCAACGAGTTCAAGGACATTCGGGGGGACATCTTCGCGTTGCGTGCGCCGCCCGATGGTATGTTCGGCGATGCATAAAACAGGCCGAAGCTCACACCCGCTTCTCAGACCGTCTCCTCGATGCCCTCATGCGCGGTGCGGATGTCGCATGTCAAGTCAGCACCCGCGAAGGCTTCGAGATCAAGGTAATTGAGCCTGGATACACGGCGAAGCAATCGCGGCTGACTTTTGCTTCCTTTAGGTTACAGAGGCGATTCACAAGACCAGGTGGATCGTCGCTACCAAGGCTGGAGGTATCCCCCTCCAGATCCGGGACGGCGTCGATGGGGCACTCGTGCCTCCCGGAGATGCGGGGGCCATCGGCGAGGCACTGTTCGACTTCTACGCATCCGGCAAGGACGCATCGCGCACTGGCGAGTCTCACGGCAACGAGCTCGAACGCCCGCTCGGAGGCCGCTGGACCGAGGACGGCTCGGGCCCCCGCGAGGAACTCTTCAGCATCGGCAACTGCACGATGTGGATGTACCTGTGGAACTCGGTACTGGGTCCGCCTCTCCCGCAGGACGAGAAGGTCCGGGAGACGCTGGCGAAGATGAGCCTCAAGGGGAAGCCGAGGGATCTCAGCGAGCTCAATAGGAAGATGGTGTGGGACCAGCTTGCCGTAAAGGAGTACACTGAAGGCAGCAAGCGGGACTGAGCGCTTGACGTGTTGCAAAGGCGAAAGGACGTCGTGTTGTACGAATACCATGACTGCATGAATTGCTGTGTCGGGGACGAGACTAGCGTGACGACCAGTGGAATTCGTCAGTGGTGATAGGCTTACCCGGTGCCGGATCAGTGTTGTCCCTCATCCAGCTTGTCGTTCCTCTAACTCTGCTATACTCAGATTGATACTGCTGCTCTGTTTCACACGCTCACGTTAGCCTATGACGCTGGTCGCTCCTGACGCCTCGCTGTGCGTCAAAACACGATGCTCATTGAATGGGCGGACACCAAGCGCTGAGCAGTTCTTCGTCGCCTCGGAACGACGAAGAAGTGTGGAGAGGGCGGAACCGAGGAGGATGCCTCATGGTATGCACACGAGCAAAACCGCTCTGTCGTTTGAGTTGTTTTTGCCCGCTTGCTCTTTCTCCCACTCCCAGACTGGACACCCGCGATGTCTTCTATCATCCCAGCGAACCCAGACATATCTGGGATCGGGGTGCGCGTCGCCATATACGTTCAGAACTTCCTCAGCCTTTGCCTGCCTTTTATGCACTCTGGGACGGCAGGGTCGACTCGAAAGAGCTGGAGACGATCGAAGACCAGTTGACGACCATTCTCGTAACTGCGTTCGCCGTCCTTATCTCGACTATCATCCAGGCTCGCACCTACGGACTGGCCGACTTCCATGCATCAGTGATCCTGAATCTAAGTTGGATGAATAATACGAACACGTTCATCTACTTCATCATGTATGTCCACCATCGCACTGGCTTGCGCGGAGCAGGAAGGGTCGCTCCAGAGTGGTCGGCATGGATTCGCCATATGGCTGGTAGGAAGCAGGTGTCTGATGGAAGCACTCCCTCGTCGCGATCGGGTCGTACGGGTGCGTTATCCTGTTACTATCAATGACAACAGCAGCTCTAACCACTTTCCAGATAATGCCCTGGACGGAAACGCCGACACTACCTATCTCGCGGACCTAGAGGGTGCGCACCATCTAGGCAGGTGTTCCATGTTTCCTCGCAACTATGTTTGACGACTGACATGGCGAACCAAGACAATATGTCTGCGCATGATGCCGAGAGGATTCAGCCCATTGCTGAACTCAACCGCACAGAGGTAGTGCGCGACAATGGTTAGTAGATTGGCTGCCCTCCGAATTTCTCCCCTGCTGAGTCTTCTACACCTAGACAACCCAGACTTGGCGCCTCGTCCCGTCAACAAGGTCGTGATTGCGTTGGGGTCACTCCATCTCACACTGATGGCCATCGTTGGCATATGGCTTTGGAGCTCTCCAGCCAGGTTCGAAAAGTTCCAGCCAAACTTCCTGGACTCGCTCGGACTCTCCGTTTTCCCTTTGGGATGCACATCTATCTCGCTTCTAGGGAGAAATGTTCGCCTCACCTCACCAGTGCTTTAAGCATGGTCTCTCGTGTTTTACAGCTTCTTCCTTGTGCCCATATTCAACCTCGTCTTGCCTGCTGGACTGTTTTTACTGTTTACATCGCCACACATTCACACCGTCGGTCGCAGTCTCAATTACAGGAGCAGCAGCAGGCAGGATCGCGGCTGGTCGTTCATGTCGCACTTCTACTTCTTCTGGCCATCAACATCATCTTCATGGTGGACACTGAGCGCACAATTCATAGCGTGAAAAACCAGCAGCCGGGAGAGTCACAGTGGACGTTTGGTCAAACACTGGCCTTGCTTCTGCTATCGCTGCCCATTCGCGATACTGCGTTGCTCGAGTCGTATCGTCGGCAGTCCAGGCGCATACATTTCGTATCAGAGCTCCAGCAAGCTATCCTGCGGTGTAATGTTGTTGAGATCCCACGTCTGCTGCGCTTGGATGGCAGGATCATCGACCTAGGTAAGAGCAGCCTATGATTGGACATTGCACGCACTCAAGCACACATAGATAGCAGTTTTTTTTTACGGAATCTAGCCAAGACCAATCTTTCCGAATATGCACCCGCCATACAATTGCTGCTGGAACATGGACTGGACCCAAACTTGTTCACCAGTGGTGGCGAGACGCTTCCACACTCTGCTGCGTTTCACGGATCTGAGCGTGTTGCCGAGCTTCTTATGAAGCATGGTGCCAGCCATAGCATAGTCGACCTCACGGGCGGCGTTCCTCTTCACGACGCGGCTCTAGGAGGATCTGAGAACATGACGAAGTTCCTGCTTGACCGCGGAGCTGATATCAACGCAGTCGGTAGCTATGGTCGGACTGCGCTACATCACGCGGTTCGGGAGGGATTTGAAGGCGTCACGAAGCTCCTACTTGACCACGGAGCTGCTGTCGAGGTAGTCGACAGCCGTAGCATGACTCCGCTGCACCACGCGGTTTGGAAATGATTCGATGTCCTCGTAAAACTCCTGCTTGACCACGGAGGGGATCCCAAGGCAGTAGACCGGCGCGATGGCGAGGCTCTACTGCACAGGGCAGCTTGGAAAGGATCAGGGGTCGTTGCAAAACTCCTGCTCGACCACGGAGCTGATGTGAAGGTAGTCGACTTCAATGGCAAGACTCCGCTGCACCGTGCGGCTCGGGAAGGTTCCGAGGGCGTCACGAAGCTTTTGATTAACTACAGAGCTGATGTCAAGGCAGTCGACAACCGTGGCATGACTCCACTGCACCACACGGCTTGGAGGGGATCCGAGGTCGTCACAAAACTCCTACTTGACCATGGAGCTGATCCCGAGGCAGTCGATAGTAATGGTAGGACTCCGGTATACTACGCAGCTAAGGGATCTTCCGATGGCGTCACAAAGCTCCTATTCGACCGCGGAGTTAATCCAAGGTTAATAGCGAAGGATGGTGTTATGCCGCAGTCGCGGCCAGCTAAGGATACCAGAAGTCCCTTGTAGCACTTTGAAAGCAGCGTGCGCGTCGAAGGGGACATGAACATGATTTATCTTTCCCATCGTATCAGTAGGCCGTACCTGGTTAGCAATATCTGTGATGCATGTCCCTTCTGCCTATTCATTATTACCACGCGAGCCCTACATTATTCTGCCTCTGCTATCAGTACATAGTGTCGCTTTGAGTCCAAACGCGAGCCTCGGATGACTCAAACACAACCAGAGTAAATGCAGGAGCAACGGTAGAGAGCGATACTCATCACATGCTCATTGTACATTACATTGCTGGTGGATGATGGAAGAATCCGTATTTCGTATGTGGTGTTCATGAAAGGCGTTATACCCGCATCCGCTTAGCTTCGGCCGCATCCGTTCGTCCATCGCGACTAATCCCACTGGCCATCGTCAGGATAGGCTGATGAGACAGACCCATGCCTTGCATAGGACGTCTCGCCGAAGACCCAGATCTGATGCGGAGTCAGCATCACCCCGGTTGCAGGCAGGAATGCCAGCACGTACTGCATAGCATCAGCAGGGCGTTTCGTACCCGCCGAGCCAGCCTGCCAGGCCGGCGGTCTGGTTGTCGTGGCTAGTTTCTGTCGTGCAAGCATGTGAGCACAGACATCCTGACTCAAAATCATCGAAAGACTCACGACACCAGGTGGAAGGTTGAAGCCGCCGCCCATGGACGGAGAAGACGTTGGAGCTACGGACGGCTTCGGTACTGCTGCAGCCGCAGGTTGTGCGTGGTTTCGGGGCTCTTGTGGTCGGGTCCGAGCTGCCGCGGGTGGAGGAACTGCCGAGGATCGATCCGATGTGGTTGAATGAGGACGAGGGGGCGTTGGTGCAGGTGGTCGGTTCGATGACGACGAAAATGCATCCGGATCGAAGGCAGCGAGAGCTGCGGCAAGAGCCTCTGAACGACTGGACCGAGCCGCCGCCGGCTTCTCCTGCACTTCAGGTGCCTTTGCTGCTGCTTCGACTGTGGAGACATTGGGCGTCTCGACGGCCGTCTCGTTCTCCTCGTAGTAGATTGGGCCGCCTACGCCAGACGCCAGGTCGAGCGCAGCCATCATCGCCTCGTCATCCGAAGGCGCAAAGAACTCGAGCGACTCTGATTCGGGATGATCGTCAGGCGTCTGTGCTTCGAACTCAGTTGCAGTTGTGTACTCGAACTGAGCAGGTTGCGCAGGTGCGGGCTTGGTGACGGCGGGTTTGGGCTGAATGTCGCGTGGAAGTTTGAGAGGGGAGGGGGCAGAGGCTTGAGCGCGAGGTGGTGGAGGAGCTGGCGGCCTCATAGCAGGTCGGGGTGGGCCGCTGGTGGTAGGAGGTTGCTGGACGGGTCCCAGGATGTTGCTCGTAGGTCTGGAGGAGGAGGAGGAAGCGGAGGTATTGGGTAGAACAAACTCTGGTCGACGATGGAGCTCATCCTTGTCAAACTTGACCTATATGGATTCGGTCAGGCTTGCATTCGCGGGTATGAGTAGAGGTGTGCGGACTGGGGGAGGTTTCATCTTGGTGATCTCTTTGGTATAGTCCTTATCGTATAGACAGTTCCCAAGCACGTTTCCAAAGCTCCGGAGCGCACGCTTGAGACCGTCTGTGACAGCCTCCTTCTTGCACTACATGCTTCGAGTTAAGATGAGGGAGTGACTAGCGAGCGTCGCACGCACCTTGTCAAGCGCCTGCCCTTTGCTCTTCGAGTTCTCGAGGATGCCGTATCCGACATCCTCGTGGAACACGCCGTCGCGGAGCGTGACGCGGATAATGGCGGTGGTGCCAACGGAGTACCGCTTGGACTCCTCATTGAAGTCGATGAAGTCAACGGTGATATTTACGACGCTCGAGCTCCAGCCATTGAAGCCGAATATCTCGTTCGCGAGGTTGATGATCTTCCAGCCCTCGGCGTAGGTGAGCTTTGGGCCGCCGCCGGGCCCCGGCCGCTGCGACACGAACTCTGGCCCGAGCTTGCGGTCGAGCTTGGCCTGCAGCTCGGCGATACGCGCCGCGGTTGGGTCAGACACGTTCATAAATGACGACTGATTCGAGTCGAAGGACGGGTGCTCGCGGAAGGAGCCGTGCATGGTGGGCGCGAAGGACATGGAGCCGTGGGTGGCGAGGGCGTCTGTCTGGGTGGTTTCGCCGAACGCAGGGAACGGGGCCCGTAGCTGAGTGTGGGTATCGTATGAATTTAGGAGATGTTGGCTGAAGGCGCCGGCCATGCAAATACAGTGCGGTACCAAGGATGTGCTGATAAATCCGATCAGGCGAGTCAAGGCATACGGAGCAATCCATATCACGCACCTTTAGCACGTGTGAACAAGGCGGAGAAAATTCAAGATAACGAGCTTGGACGACTCACGTCCTCCGAGGCGATGCGACAGTGGCGGTCAAGAGCAAGAGTCAAGAGACGCGTTCCTAATTAGGAAAGGACGCGCTGAAGCCGAGTCGGTCGAGCATGTGACCGTTCAACTTCTTCATCTCTGACGCCGACGTCGACCTGAGCGTTCTGCTACATGAACAGCTATTCATGATTGACCTGCTTGTTCGCTTTACCTACTATGACTAGAACAACTTTGATTGTTCCTCGTGCTTCAACATCTACCCTCATGCTATCGCCGCGAAAGAGACGACTGCAAGATGCGCAACAGAAGCTAGCAGAAGGCGGGCGAGTAACGCCGTCTGACGCGTCTGCAAATGGGTCAGCAGAACCGAGTAACGAGGATATCTTCAAGTGGACCTTCATGAGGGATGCAGTCGCATCATGCTTCGTCAAAGACGTTCTAGAGATGAGGGCGAACGAGAGCAAAGGTGAAAATACGACCCGATAGACTCAAGCTTGCTTGTTGATTTGATCTAGAACGGGAGTTTTTTTGGCTCGGAAGAGTACCGTGTAGAACAGTTCACTTCATAGGCATGGTCGTCGGGGTGGCAGTATACGAGAGGAAGACCGTTTACACCCGTCAGTCAACCTCATACGTTTCCTGGTCGACCCGCTGACCGAACTCCAGTCGATGACGGGACCGGTGTCATAGAGTGTCTCTACCAACACCCTCTGGTTGCAACAACTCCGCCTGACCTGAACCCCAACTCGAAGGTCAAGGCAACTACCTCGGATGCTAAGGGCAAGGCTGCTGCACCTGATGTGAAGACCGTCTTGCCTCCCCTACCACCTCCGAAGCCGGTTGCGTATACCAGTCAAACTGTACGGGTAGAGGGCCGAGCGCTTCTCCATCACGACACTCGTCGGATCTATGTCAACAGCATAGGTAAGCTTTGTACCTCATGGATCTTGGCAGTCCGTCACTCACACTACAAGCAGAGCTGTGCCGTTCATCCAATGACGAGGTCAAACATTGGTCTGCTGTACTCGAGCTTCATCGAACTCACTACTTCCCAACAAATCCAAAGCCCTTTGTGATACCGAAGCCAACGCTCCCAGCTGCTCCTCCAGCACCTACTGCCTTACGCAGTACTGCTCCCCGAACACCGACCCGCGCACATCCTATTCTAGTCGATCCAACATACACCTCATCTACTGTATATTCGCATGCTCCATCTTCACCTCCTACTTCGCCTACGCGATCGACTACATCAGCGCCTACACTAACCAAGATCAGCCACCCGTCCCGGATAAAGCCGGAGCTCCTCACCGACCTCACCTTTCGCATTCATCTCAAACACTACATCGAGCACTCGTCTTCCATCCCCGTCGACCTCGAGCCCGGCTGTTCACACGACTCATCACCACCCACTACGCCCACCAAGCCACGGAAGAGGACGAAATCCCCCTTATTGCTCGACTTGGAGCAGACCCCACGGCCGAAGAAGCCTCGGACCGGGCTAGCTCAGTCTCCGAAGGCGGTGGACGAACGACCGCGCGGCTTCACCCTCTCGCATCTGCGCCGTGTACCCGAGCTCGCTATCCTTGCAAAGCGCGTCGTGAAGGCCGAGCTGGCGCGGCGTGCGAAGCGCACGCAAACCGGCCAAACACAGGGTTCCACCGTATCCCGTCCGTCCCGCGAGGGCCGGGGCCCCAAGATGAGACGTCTGTTCGCCTCCACGCTCGTCCAGCTTTACAAGGAGGGCCTCGTTGCTATCTGGGACGGGCCTGCGTATCCGCCAGTCATCGATTCAGTGCGTGCGACGCGGATCAGGGCTGGGCTGTGGAAGGACCCAAGCAGCAAGGTCTCACAATCGCAAGCGCATGCGGACGCGAGCACGATGTCCACCGCCTCCTTTGGCCTGCGGACGATGGACATCTCAAGTGTATCTCAGCGCGACGACGACGGTGCTCTATCGGATCCCGGAGAGAACGAGGCGGTGTACATCCCTATGTCGCCTACGATCCTCGCCGACCCGGTTTTCCACGCCATCGAGCAACTCGTAGCCGAGGATCGCAAACGGAGCCACTCCCTGGCAAAAGGAGCAACCAAGAGCACCATCACGGAGCGTCTACGGCGGAGCGACGAGATGTGGATGCATTTGGGTGACTGGGCTGTTGTGGAGACGTTGGCCATGCTGGAGGCACAAGAGCGCATCTGGAACGTGGGTCACGGTCGATGGGAGGCCTGTTTATGATCTTTCGCTTACCCATGTATCATCATCTACTTGGAGGATCTACTCGTTGTTATTGTATGGAGCTAAGTGATAGATGAGCAAAAGAGGTCTATGTTTGTCACTCTCACTCTTTGCATTGCAAGCCATGTATATCCAGCTAAGCACTGCACTAAGCAATTGGTTCTACACACAAATGTCCCAGCAGCACTGTCCGTAACTCGTCAGCGCACGCCGCCCACGCGAGCCCAGAACATATCCTCCCTCAAACGGGCAAGCTCCTTCCATGCACGCTCCTCCCATGTTGCAGCACCAACGTACACTTCGTTCGCTTCTTCGGCAATCGCAGTGAGGTCTCCAGATTTGATGGCAGCAGTAGCTTCTGCGGTATCAATACTCTCAGAGGTCGCCGATGTCACCATCAGTTCAGGCTTCGGTGTCGAGGTATCCTCAGGGGCAGGAGTCTCCTCCGTGGTAGCAGGAGCAGGGGTGAACAAGTCGTTTGCTTCAGTGGCGGGCGTGACCTCGGATGCTACCTGGGCAGGAAGTCCATTCTCTGTCGTAGGAGGCGGTGGTACATTCGAGTGCGCAGGCTCGTCCACTGGAGAGGCCACAGCTGGAGGATCTTGAGACGAAGGCCTCGCAGCGTCATCGGTCGGTACAGGCCTCGGCTCCTCCTTGACAGTTGGGATCGTGGTCTGTGATGTGGCCGTCTGGTCCGTACCAGTGGTCTGCAACGAGGCTGAGTCATGAGTAGCCGAGAGAGGTGAGTCGGGGCCTGTGCTGGCGGCGTTTGTGACGGCTTGCGCCACGAGCGAGACCGGGCGAGGTGCGCGAGCCGCGGCTCGTCGTGGGATCGGAGGTGGGGTACCAGGTGCTCCACCGGGGGAGCCGGGAGCAGGGGATGCAGTGCGGGCCGCAGAGCGAGCAGGAAGGGAAGGTACATGTGGAGGTGCGGGCGATGCGCTCCGTGAAGGAGGGTCTGCACGAGCCTTATCACTTGCCGCTGGAGTGGAAGTGGTAGTCGGAGCGCCCGACGTTGATGGCACTACTGGTGGCGGTGTGACTGCGGTCGGGACTGTCGGTGTCGCAGGCGACGCAGCGGGCGATCCTGGAAGAGCGATGTGGCCTGGGGTTGGTGGAGCCACAGACAGGTCGGCTGCGTTAGGCACGACGAAGGATTGCATAGGGTCCACCACTGGGTCTTGGTTCGGCGTTAAGAATGCTGGAGTCTCGACAGCCGGCGTAGAGGAGGCATTGCTGCTGGCATCGTTAAGCATGATAGGAGCACCAAGCTCTGACGGAGATGGCGCAGGTGCGTCGGCAGATGGCGGAGGAGGAGCAACACGAGATTCCCTGTTCTTGCTCCTTAGAGGGAGAACAGGAGTCGATACATTCACTTGCGGTGAGGGCGAGGTGGCTGCACTCCCTGGTGTACTGTTTGCTCGAGCCATGCGCGGTGGCGTAGATGGTAGCTGCTTCTCGGAGCTTTCCTCTACAGGAGTCGACGCCGACCCAATCGTTGCACTTCGACTGGCTTGGGTAACTTGGGCGACGCTTGCGGAGATCGCTGTGGAGGCCCTTCCCCAGAAGCCGCCAACCTTGGATTTGCGGGCAGGAAGCGGTGGCTTTGGTCCAGGTGATGCTGCTTTGTCTGCCAGCTTGTCGCCGCCACCAGGCAAGACGCTGGCAACGAGACTGCCAATAGTGCTGTCTCGAGACGCTGCCCGTTTCGGGACAGGGGCGTGGAGAATCTCTGGCATCTCCTCCTCCCAGACCCGTTCGACCAGGGCGGCCCGTACAAACGCCCATAACGAGCACGTGGTACGCAAGCGAGCAAGACACCATCCCGACGAACAGAGTGGATAAGTGGCCTTGCTCGCAGGCTGAGAGCTGTTAGAAGGTGCCGCCGCCGTGATACGAAAGATGAAGACATGGGTAGGATGCGGACGCTCTTGGTAGAGGAACGATTGGTTGGATGGTTGAGACGCTGCGTTTGTCTGGGTGACGATGGTATTCGTAGCCGTCAGCGCGTTCTTGAACAAGGAGGTTGACCACGACCCTGTGTTGGTCGATGTTCTGGAAATCCCGGGGTGAAGTGGAGGCTGTGGTGAGCCAGGAGTAGCGGGTGGCGCAGGGAAGATAGCACTGCCGCAAAGAGCACACGAGATATTGTGCGTTTGTGTGCCGCTGCCGGCAATGATAGAGGCGGACGAGTAGTTTGGCGTGGAGAGTTCTTCAATCAAACCAGATGCCGAGATGGGCTCAATTGTCAATTCTCCGCTATGGATTGCGCCCAAAACTGATCTCCGCGACAGCCAATTGAGGGCAGGCGCGAGATCCAAGCGTACTGTTGGATCCCTGCGAAGATGTCAACACTTGCTAAGACAAGTCAATGGAAGCAACTGACGAGTCCTCGGTTTGCAGTCTTCCGAGAAAGGGCAAAGGAAGCAACGTTGACATGGCCGGAGGGGTTGAATGTGAGGGCCGAATCGAACGGAGATGGGCGACGAACAGAAGGAACTCCTGATATGGACTGTGCGAGCTCAGGAGACGGACCTCCTTAGAATGAGGAGCCATGCTGGCTCGCTCTATCCATTTCCCTTTACCCATCCGTATCTCCATGTGCTCTGACTCGGCTTGCGCCTTCTCCTTCTCTCGTTGGAGAGACTGCACCTGCGTCTGCATGGCTGTTACAGCTTCTTCAGCAGCTCGGAGTGCTGTCTCAGCCTCCTCAACCTTTCGCTCGCTCCCAGCCTGCGCATAGCGAGCTTGGGCCACCATATTATTGGCTTGGTTGAAAAGGCCGGCGGAGAGGTCGTCGAGCTCACGCTCAATCTCCTCACGAGCGTTCTCTGCCTTGCCTGCGCGAGCAGCCTCGTCAGTCGCTCGCTCCATGACTCGAGTGAGCTCGGCGGCGACTGCGGACCGTTCCACGAGCAAGCCAGTGTTGAGGGCAGAGAGATGTTGGGTACGCTCGAGTTCAAGCTGTGCGATTTTCAGAGCAGAAGAACGTGCGTTGGCAGAGGACATGTGAAGGTCATCCTCTAAGTCCGATACGCGGTCGTAGGAGCGGACGAGTTTGGTGTTCAGTTGGGTCACCTGAGAGAAGAGGTCCTGAACCTGAGCGCGTAGGGATTCAATGACCATAGCTTCCGCTTGCTCGTCACGTTCTTCTTCGTGGTGGTCGATGGGGGAAGGGGATGTATCGTGACTTTCGAGGCCCAACGTACTCGCAGGCTGAACGCCATCCTCTCCGTTCTTCGCCACTCCGTTGACGTATTGGACAGGCATAGGCGCGCTCTCGAAGGTCACAGCATGATCTGGACCGCCATCTGGCTCTTCAGCATCGAAGACGAGCTGGTGGTCGTCGGATGCAGTGTCCTCTTTCATGCCTGCGAGTTCGGGCTCTGCTATAAGCAACCCTTGAACTTCCACAGTATCGGGCTTGTTCACAGATGGGACAGAGTCCGCGTGTGCTGCCTCCTCGTCAGGCATGACGGTCGATTTTGTGGTCATTGCACCACGGCGGCGGAGGGTGGTGGTAGACACAAAGTGAAAGCTGCTGTCCTCAATCCGCCACAATGCATGCATGCTTTCTCTTTGACGGCTCATGACCATTGTTCACTACGTTCATTGACTACGACGTACCTACTGGAGAGGCTCTGCATTGGTGTACATGGTATGGCGGCTAGCGAGCTCAGCAATAATATCCTCTTCGATCTCCTTGCTTCCGTCAGGGTCAATCCGCAACCAAGACTCCAGAAACCCTGAGTCTGAGTGTGCTGGTGAAACAGTGCTCCCAGAGGATGAGACGGGGGCGGCGATGGATCTAGTCACAAACACGACTTCGAACTTGCGGCGGTTGAGGTCGTTCCCGACGACCACTTGATGTCCGTATCGCTCCAGTGCAGCACGTGCCTTCGGAACCAGAAGCTGTGGGTCGGTCTCAAGCTGCGAGGATACTTCAGTCTATATATATCCATTGTATCATGTCACGTACCTTGAAGGACACAATGTACCCGCCCCGGGTCCATTCTTGAACCAATGGTTTCAGAACCTTGGGCACCTCGTCCATCTCGATATGAAGACTGCCCTTGCCGGACTGAATCTTGTGCTCTGACTGGTTGCAGAATTAGTGAGATGCCTACTGATGAAGTAAGAGCTAACTCACGATCTTTTGCGTGGGCAGAAAAAAGTCGCTAACTGCTGCGGCCAGGTAGAACATTGATTGTCGGCCAAGTACTGACATCTCCTGACTGACCGCCCGAAGAAGCCAGAGGTAGTCGTTCACAGTAACAAACGTCAATGTCAGGAGTGTACCGGCAGTCTGGGCACGTTTGTACTCCTTAACCACTCGTATGAGCTGATCACGCTCTGCCCCGGTGACCTCGATCCCGGTATCCGAGACCTCTAAGAAATCAAGGAAGGGATGCGTCGAGTGCGAGTAGTGCCGACTGAACGGTTGGAGGCTGAACTGTCGGTGCATGAAGATAACGGCGTAGCCAGCGCTCAAAAGGTACTCCGCAGAGGTAGCACCGCGCGTCCCTGTTGAGTCCTTCAATCATAGACAAAAAAAAAATGAGATCAAACAAAGCCGCACCAGCACTGAAGTTGTCGAGGAAGCGGACGCTATGCATCGACCTAAGCCAGATAGGCTTGGCCGACGAGTGGACAAGCTCACACATTCTTCTCAAGAGGCACAGTCGTTCCGCCACTCTGGTTCGAAGGTTAGATCAGGCATAACCAAGTTCGTGAGAACTGCTTACGGTTACGAGCGCAACTTTGCGCTGGGCCAAGGCTTGCTGCGCAACAAACTGTCGAGTCTGGATGATGTCTTCATCAAGACCAACTGGTGCAGGCTGTGTCGCAAAGTATTCATGGGATGAGAATTGCCTGGGAGCCTGCTGCGAGTCCATAGACGCGATAATGCGATGATCGCAGACGTAACGAAAGTGCGAAGTGCTGGTGCGAAGGAAAGAGCAGATGGACGGGAACCGCGTCAGACATGCATGGGCGCTTATAGCAACTTTGTCTCTCCTCCGCGCTCACGAGCTCAGTCCAACATGCCAACTCGGGATCGGGCTAGCCTCAAGCGAAAGGCTACTGCTACGCCTACCGGCGTCAGACGGAAACCCTCCAAGGCTCTTCGCTCTATAGGCGAATTGCCATGGAAAACGATCTCGCATGCCCAGGAAACAACTGGCGAAGGAGACGACGGCATCCTCGAGCTGGAAGAGGTCGACGATGTCGAGATAGTGTATGAGAACACAGAATCAGGGAGGGTGGCTACTTTCCATGTATGTTTTGTACCCAACAATGAGGAATGCCGTATTCAACGTATACTAGGTTACAGCTTCGCCTGAGGATGCGGATGAGAACGAAGAACCATCTGGCCCGGCCTCTGCTGGAGAAGAGGAGGAAGACTCGTCATCGCTGCCAGAGGTCGTTACGTTCGACAGTGAGTGTCATCTGAGTATCCTCGCACACTGCCATACGATAATTCACAGCGCAGACGCTATTGCCCGAGTGGCTCCCCTATGGACTCCATGCCATGCTTGCACAATCTCTTCATTCTCGTGGCTTCCTTGTCCCAACACCCATCCAAGCCCAGGCAATACCGCATGCCAGAGACGGACGGGATGTCATTGGTGTCGCAGAAACGGTTCGTTTGGACGCGAGCTTATCAGTTCATGATGTAACTGAATATTGTAACAGGGTTCGGGAAAGACATTGGCATATGGGCTACCCATACTAAGCAAGCTTCTTGAGGCCAGACAGACTCAACCTCTACGCAAGAAGCGACGTGTGTCCGCCCTGGTCCTGACGCCCACTCGTGAACTGGCCCTCCAAGTGTCGTCGCACCTCAATGCGTGCTTGTCACCGTCTCCTGTACCGAGTGCCGATGAAGATAAGAAGCCAAACACTGCGAAGGGCAAGGCTCCTGCGTCCCACCAGCCTCCGGTAATTAGTATTGCCGCGATTGTTGGTGGCATGTCTGCTCAGAAACAAAGGAGGGTGCTTGCCCGAGGGGCTGATATTCTTGTTGCCACCCCGGGTCGCTTTTGGGATTTGTTACAGGAGGTATAACCGGCACTCTCGGCGACTGTGATTGTCTCTGACTGCTAGTCATAGGACGAAGACCTGGCCAAGCAGATCAAGAACCTCAAGTTCCTCGTTCTCGACGAAGCGGATCGAATGATCGAGACCGGACATTTTGAGGAACTTGATCACATCCTTCGTTTGACGATGCGAAATGAGTAAGAACTCGCAAGAAATAACTCGTTGTGTGATTTAACACCACTCAGGGTTACCGACGACGTCGAGTTCTCCGAGACGAGTGGCGTTGAAGATGTTAAGAACGACGTCAACGAAGCCCTTCAGACTTTCGTTTTCTCCGCGACGATGAGCAAGGATCTTCAGCAAAACCTGAAGACAAAGAAGAAGTACAAGAACGGATCGAGTGCTAAGCGCAAGCCAGCATCTACACTGGGTAATACATACTCCTGACTTTGTCAATCCCTTTGCTGACTGCTGCTCTCAAGACGACTTGCTCCTCCGCCTTGACCTCCGAGATTCTGAACCTCAGATTATTGATATCAGCCCTGAACGAGGGGTTGTTGCGAGTTTGAGGGAGAGCCGAGTCGAGTGTCTCTCAGCAGAAAAGGTAATCATGACGCCTCAAGCCACGTCTGTCTTTGGAGGTTGACCTATGCACAGGACGTTTATCTGTACTATTTCTTGCTTCGGTATCCGGGAAGATCACTAGTGTTTCTTTCCGCCATTGACGGTATCCGCCGACTGATGCCGTTGATGGACCTATTGGGACTAAAAGCATACCCTCTACATTCGCAGCTGGAACAACGTCAGCGCTTGAAGAACCTCGATCGGTATGCTTTGCCCAACTGCTTCCTTTCGGCCATTCCCTAAACCCTTGCAACCAGGTTCAAGTCGACGCCCAACTCGATACTTCTTGCAACCGATATCGCGGCTCGAGGCCTGGATATTCCTGCTGTTGATCACGTCTTGCACTACCAGCTGCCGCGCACCGCGGATGCCTATGTCCATCGGAATGGTCGAACAGCTCGTGCTTCCCGTAGCGGCTTCAGTCTGCTCATGTGCGCACCCGACGAACGGCGAGTGCTCCGCGGCCTTCTCTCCAGCTTACATCGAGGTTAGCGAATCCTTCCGGTATCTTTATTGGGTGTAACACTCAACTGCTAATCAACAGAGGAGGCTGAAATCCCTGAGATTGCCGTTGATCTGCATATGCTGGACAAGCTGAAGGCACGAACACAGTTAGCCCGCAAGATTGAGTCAAGTCAGCACAAGCTTCAGAAGGAGAACCACGAGCACAAGTGGCTTCGTGAAACAGCAGAGGCAATGGAGCTTGCCCTAGACTCAGATTTCAGGTATCAAAGCCTCGACGCTTTCTACCTTGGAACGCGCTCATGCCTCGCAGTGATGATGAACGAGGGCCCTCGAAGATGGACCGCAAGAAGAAGGCAGCCAAGACAGCGGTACTCAAGGCTGAACTCAAGACGCTGCTCGCCCAACCTCTCGTTGCTCGTGGCGTGTCATCACGCTACATCACATCAGGCAGCACTCCTATTGTAGACGATATCATCAACAACCAGCGTCAGTAACTGATTGTGAGATAGTGGATACACGAGTTAACAATCGAGCACAGATCACGCCGTTATGCTCGGGACTCAGAAATCGGTGGCTGGTCACGAAGTGCTGGCTGCTCGGAAGAAACCAAAACCTAAAGCGGCACAGGTGGAATACGAGGAGTGGAATGGTATCGAGGTGTAATGCATGTGTTGTCCTTGTCCGCTTCGAAATGTATCCGTGGGAACTTTTCAAAAAGTCTGTGCGCGTCCCCCACCTCGACGCGTCAGGTTTCTGTGCCCTTCTCCTCCGTTCCATTCCATCTACACCCACCCACCCCGATCCTCTCGTCATGGCCTCTGCGGACGCGTCGACACCTCCGGCGGCTGCTACACCCAATCCGTCCGAAGTCGGCTGGCAGTTTGTCCCGCAGTACTACAACTTCGTCAATAAGCATCCGAACCGTCTCCATTGCTTCTACACCAAAGCCTCCACGTTCATCCACGGTACCGAAGGCGATGATTCTTCGACGTGTCATGGACAGCAGGTTAGTACATGTCCCTAGTCTCGATGTCTGCACTCTTTTCGCGGCTGGGCACTACACCTGTGCTTGCTGTCACGCATCCTCACATTCCTATCTCATCCATCGCGTGTGGTACTTCTCAATCATGCTTAAAATGCATGAGTATTCTACACTCTTCATATCACCTCCATCGAAATCGTCGCGTCATCACCAGAATTGCTCAGTCGAGTGACGCAGACCGACTGACGACCTCTCCACAGGAAATTCATAATCAGATCACATCCATCGGCTTCCAGGACTGCAAGGTCTTCATCGACTGCGTCGATGCTCAGGCATCGGCCAACGGTGGTATCGTGGTTCAGGTCATCGGCGAAATGTCAAACAAGGGCGAGGCTTGGCGCAAGTTCGTCCAGACATTCTTCCTGGCTGAACAACCCGGCGGCTACTACGTTCTCAACGATATCTTCCGGTTCCTGAAGGAGGATTCTGTTGATGAAGACGGGGCAGCGCAGGAGGCTGATCCTGAGGCCGAAGTCCCGCCCTCCGAGGCACCCGTCGTCTCCGTTCCTGCGTCCGTACAACCCGAGCAGGAGTCTGTAGCTGTACCTCCCACGGAGACTGAGCCTGAACCCGAGCCTGAGACTGAAGCTGCTCCCGAGCCCGTGGCTCCGGAACCGGAGGCGGAGGTGCCTCAGGTCAATGGTCATACGGAACCGGAAGCCGAGGTCGAGCCTCCCGTCGAGGAGGTCACACCTCCGTCACCCACTCTAGATGAGGAGGGCCCTGTCGACACGGCTGAGCCCGTGTCGGCCCCTCCAGCAGTATCGCCGTCCCCTTCGCCGCAGCCGCCTGCCCCTGCTGCCCCGACCCCAGCCGCTGCCCCGACCCCACCACCTGCCGCTGCTCCCACGCCCGCCGCACCTGCCGCACCTGCTGCACCGAAGACCTGGGCCAACCTCGCTGCTACCAACTCCAAGAAGTGGGGCACCGCCGTTGCTGCCGAATCTCGTGGAACGTCGGAGGCCCCGCCTCCGCCCCCGCCCAGTGCTCAGCGTCCGCCTCAGCCTGCTCCGGGAGGTGCAGGCCGTGGCTTTGCTCCGCCCCCACGTGCTCCTGGGGGAGAGAAGAACGACCACCCGCTTTTCCAAGCTGCGATGGCACTGACCACCCCGCAGTGCTTCGTAAAGGTCAGCAGCAGCAGCAGCAGCAGCAGCAGATACATACACACATACGTACTAATACCGAGTCTAGGGCGTTATCGAGCCTGTCAGCAACAACCAGCTAAGCCAATTACTCACACAGCGCTTCGGTGTCATCAAGGAGCTCGAGATCGTTCGCAACAAGGCCTGTGCTTTCCTGGAGTTCACGACTCTCGAGGCTGCCAAACGCGCCATCGTGGCGTCGCTCCCAACCATGGCCGGCGGCGAGGGAGGCATCCGCATCGACTGCGGCGATGGTGCCGTCGCTCGCATTACGGTTGAGACCCGGAAGGAACGGGGCGAGCGTCCGATCAGCCGTCCCCGCGGTGGAGGACCTCCGACTGGTGACCGCGGCAGCTTCCGCGGACGTGGTGGTGGAAGCATGCGTGGGCGTGGAGGTCCTCCTCCCGTTGCCGCAACTGGCCCGGCCAAGTAGCGCTGACCATGCCTTGGATGATCCTCAAAATGGCGTGCAGAATGTTTCAGTTTTGTTTCTTGGGCAGAGTCTGCGCTTGTTGACACTGTTTTGTCGCTTTCTCCGCTGTTTTGCAATCCTATTATCTGTTGTAATATCGCTCAGAGTCAGAGATCTAATCAGGAGAGATCGCGTGACGTCACCCGCGTTTCACGGCGCCCTTGGCGCAGCAAGCGCACTCCGTTCTTGCCCTTTCACCATGCACACGATACACCAGATATTGCTTCTGGTACTTGTGATCCTCATCGTTAGCCATGGGGTCGCGGCTTTCGGGGCTGGAAATATCCCATCGTCAGTGTGGTTCGTTTCGTACACGCAAGCATCCGTGCTGAACGGATCTAGATTCTCATATGTAGAGGGACGGGCATACCGACATGGAGATATCGTGCGCACCATCTCATCGACCTCTTTCATTTGGCTGAGAATTGTATAGGAAGATGTGTTGGCCGACCTGGCCAAGAAGGCAGCTGGAGGATTCAGCCTCGGCTCGCTCGTTGGGAAGGGTGGCAGCAAGTTCGGCGGACTGGACATCAAACGTGTCTACTTTGGGTGAGTATACTAGTGCATCATACCTATGGGATGCTTATGTTCTTCCTTAGAAACTGGCTGCGTGACTATAGCCAAGTATGTTTATCAGCCCGTGCACCATCTCTCCCTCGCTGAAGTGATCCTCATAGGCTGTCGACATCGCTGGTCTGAAGAAGCTCCCGATTCAGACCATCCTCAACCTTTGTATGGCGCTCGGATTCCTTGTCAATCTACCTCTTTAGTCTATTTCTCACGAGCTCATCATCCCACGTAGGCTCATGGTTATGCCACGGCCGAATTCGAGGTCACCGAAGAGAGGTTGGGTGTGTATCTTCCGGTGAGTGAACCAATGATACCTAACGTTTTCGGCACTCAATTGACCATGTAAATCAGGTCGAGCATATCGACAACCCGAAAGGCTACGGAGAGGGCGAGGATCCTCGCAAGTACCACCCCAAGCTGCGTGGGCCCATCGATGTTCGTCTCGGTTGGCATCATATCTACTGGCACAGTGCTGATCCGCACCTCAGCCACGTGAACTTGAGATTGACCCACACTCCGGAATGAAGAACTACATTGCAAACGAACAGGGCGGGTGGGATACATCCAAGGCGCTAGTTCGTCGACTCATCGACCGCTGCGTCCACGTGGGTCGGCAACATCGGTCAAACGGACGCAAGGAGGACGAGTACGAGGGTGAGCATGTTCGACATGCTTGCTTGCACCGTCATCCTAACGTGGTTCTGCTAGCCTATCGCCTCCTTGGGACCCTCCTGCACACGCTAGAGGACTTCCCGGCACACTCAAACTTCACCGAGCTCGCTCTGGTCGCAATGGGCCACAGAGACGTATTTGTGCACGTGGGTGACCATGTCCGAGTTCAGGCGCCTGGAGGGAAGTCTGTCCCACCATTGGTGACAGGTAGGTAAAATGCAACTCATATATGCTTTTATCTCACACTGCAACAGGTACTTTTGGAGGTTCGGATTTCATGCACAGCTTGCTTGGAGGTACGAGGTGTTTCGTTTGCATCGATATTGGCACTTACAAAACTGTGCAGAGGCAACCGACCACATCGTGAGTGATCACATTTCCCTTGACAGCCCTAACTAAGCACCCGGTCAATTATAGAGTTCTGTAGGTTTGATTAAATCTTGGTAAAGCTTCCTGACACTGAGGACAAACGTGATAGGCGTCTGTGACGGACCTCAACAAGGCGATCGAGTCCGCCGAAGTTCGCTCGCGGTCGGGACCTGGAGGCTCGGGCTCGAATCCGGCCGACGTACTCCGCGACTTGCTCTTCAAGCTGCCCGGCGGTGGCGGCGGAGACATGGCTCGCGACATGGACTCGATCGACAGGATCCGGGCGGGACCTGCAGCTGGAGGCAAGACTCCAGAGCAGATGTCTCCTCAAGAGATGTACGCTGTCATGTGGCAAGTGCTGTCATTCCGGGACAAGGGTATGCTACTTCTTTTGCTATAATGAGCGCTTGGCTCATACGCGTGACAGTCGTCAAGTCGATCTCTCAGACTATCGGTGGGTTGGAACATTGATGTGAATGGGCTCGTGTTTGACCAATCATGCAGAGAAGATTCCGGGCCTGGGGCCACTTGTGGAGAAGTTGATGGAGTCAATTCAAGGTATCACTATCTCCCTCTGCATTTGCCAACACCATCTCACACGTGCATTCCAGTCTTCATCTTCACGACCTTGGAGGTATGAAAGGTCATGTTACTGGTTCGGCACTGAGTACTAAGCAATTCTCCAGCCATACCTGAAGCCTCTTCTGAAAACCGCCACAACTGGCCTGATGTCCGCCTCCAGCGAGGTCATTGACACTCAGGATCAGTACCAGGTCTGATCTATAGTGCTAGTGACCTCCGTCAATATTGACGAAGATCGGCAGGTGTTCAATGATCCGAGGGCATCCGACCCCACGCACAGCTTCCTTTCCAAAGATCACTTCGTGAGTCAGAACGTGCACCTCAACATCTACCCCATTGCTTACCTTTCGCGTAGAACCTGATCTTGAACGAGCCGGCAGGCAAGTTGGCTCAAGTGATCGTGGTATGAGTCTTTCTATGTTCAGCCTCCGATTCCCATCTAACGTTACATTCTATAGGCCCACACCGTTAGCTCGGTCGTCAAGGCGTGGGACGACAACTCGGTCAACCCGCACCAGATGGCGGAGGATGTGCTGCAGTGCCTGTGCGTAATAGCACCGATCAGGATACACAGGACTGACCGCCAATAATGAAGCTTCCACCCCGACTTCCACAACCCGCAGTCCAAGGTCCAGCGGGAGATGATGCAGTGCATGCAAGACTGGGTCAAGTCCCTCGGCCAGCGCCAGCACCAAGTCCTCAGCCGGCTGACCAAGCAGGCCGTCCGCAACCACGAGAACATCCGCAAGGGCGGCGAGGGCGGGCACGCTGCGGCCGAGGGCACCGCGGCCTACCAAGCGGGCGTGCAGACGCAGCACGACATCCAGGGCTACATCAACCAGCAGGCGGGGCGCATCCCCGGCTTCCAGCAGGCACAGGGCCTCCTCAACCACTTCACGCCCCCTGCAGGCCCGCCCCCCGGCATGCGCCGTGATCTGGGCCCGGGCGCAGACTTCCCTGGAATGGCCGGTCCTCCTCCGACACATACCCCCTCGTTCCCAGACCGCTCGTCCAGCTACGCAGAGCCAGCGTTCCCTGGCCAGGGCGGCTACCAGTCGCCGGGCCAGGGCTACCCCTCGCCGAGCGGTCCTCCTCCGCCGAGCGGGTCGTCAGGCTACGCCCCTGCGTACGCCCCGTCGTATGGCGGGCCTCCCGAGCCCTCCTCTGGCTACCCAGGATTCCCTGGCGGCGGCATGAACATGCCCGACGCAGGCGGATTTGGTGAACCGGGTGCGTACGGCGGCGGCGGGCCGGGCGGATTTGGCGAGCCGAGCGGGTTCCCCTCCCCGCATGGCTATGGCGGCGGCGGCTACTCGTCTCCTCCTGGACCTCCTCCGCAGGGCTTCCCCAGCCCCTTTGCGCCTCCGCAGGGACCGCCTCCGCGGTTCCCTGGGTCCTCTGAGCAGCCGCCCTACAACCGCGGCTGGTGAGATGGCGAAACGAGTTCGAAGAAAGACAAGCAGATAGAAAGCCAAGCAGATTGTATGAGCGGACGATGTACAACGAGATGTATGACTACAGCTGCTTCCCTGCAAGTGTGTTTGAATGATTCCGTTTCGGAGAGCGGGCGCCGGCGATTCCACCAGATCCATGATACATAACGAAGTAGCGAAGACAGCGAGACGAGCATATGCTGGGCTCTGGCAGCATTTCCATGCGAAAAACAGTGTTGTTGGCCGACCTGAAGGGGGTTAGATGGCGATCGATAGCTGTGGGCAAGGGGGGCTTACGTAGGTGCGATGCGATCTCTTATGTCATGGGTGGCGGGTTGAAGGACATGATCTCCTCGTAGAGGAGCTCTTTCAGCTGCTCGCGGCTGATGTCGTCCTTGTGCAGGTCGAACTCGAAAAAGTCGGGGTCGAGGGGCGGTGCGACCGGCTCGTCGTCCGGGTCATGCTGCGTCCCGCGGCGTTCAGACACGGACGTGAGCACAGCGGGAGAAAGCACACGCACGTAGGCTTCGAGGTACGGGTGCTCGAGCGCGCCCTCGACGGTGATCCGCTTCTTCGGGTCGAACGTGAGCGTCTTCGCGAGGAAGTCGACGGCGAGCGCGCTCGCGTTCGGGAAGAGCTGCGCGAACGGCCGCTTCTTCCGGAACGGCAGCGCGCGGATGTAGTCGCGCGAGCGCCGCGTCGTGATCGCGTAGAACTCGTCGAGCGTCGGCGTACCCAACACGTCCAGGATCAGCGTCAGCTGGTGGTGGTAGTCCCGCCCCGGGAAGAGCGGCTTTCCCGACAGCATCTCCGCGACGATGCACCCCACGGACCACACGTCGATCGCCTTGGTGTACTGCTTGAACGTCAGCATGATCTCCGGCGCACGGTACCACCGTGTCGCGACGTATTCGGTCATGAACCCCGTCTCGGTCCCCGACGGCTCGGCCGTCTTCACGCTCCGCGCGAGCCCAAAGTCGCACACCTTCAGGTCGCTGCAGCCGTGGGTCAGCCGGGGAGCCGCGCGCCGGGGCAGGACGGACGGACTAACCAGTTCGCGTTCAGCAGCAGGTTCGACGGCTTCAGGTCGCGGTGGATCACGTCCGCCGAGTGCAACGCCTTGAGCGCGCGCAGGCATTGATATGTGAAATATTGCGCGTGGTCGTCGGAGAGATCTTGCGTGCGGATCACGCGGTGCATGTCTGTCTCCATGAGCTCCTGGATCACTGGAGTCTGGGATGAGAAGCGGAGTGGACAGTGGCTGAGGTTTGGCACGCACGGTAGACCTCCTTGAAGGCGTCTATTGAGGGAGGTTTGACGATGTCGAGGATCGAGATGATCTATGTGTGCGTTCAGAGGTGCTGCACGAGGCACATGCGCGAACGAACGGGGCGATCGGCGGGACAAAGGCACGCACGTTCTCGCTGACGCCAGCCTCGCTGAGGAACTTGAGGAGCTTGAGCTCGCGGAGCGTGCGCAGGCAGAACATGCTGTGGTCGAACGGCGCAATCTTCTTGATCGCGACCTTGCGCCCGCTCGGCTTGTGCACGGCGCTGCACACGATCCCGTACGCGCCCTCGCCGACGACGTCGAGGACCTGGTACTGCGTCCCTGCCCGAATCATCTCAGCCGGGTGCTCGAGCAGGGCGCGATCGACGGCTCACCGACGTTGAAGCGCACTTTGCGGGGCGCGGGCGCCGCCTCGGCTTTGGTGTGCCCGTGCTTCTTCGCCTTGTCGGCGCCGGCAGCGGCAGCGGCAGCAGCAGCCTGTTCGGACGGCATGGCAGGGGGAGAAAGAGAGAGCGCGTGGCGCGTGCAGGCAAGAGAGAGCGGAGACCGAGGCCGCTCAAGGGGATGCGATGACTTATAGCGCGCGAGACAAGAAGACGTTGCCAATCCGCCGCTTTGCCATGGATACAGTAGCAAGCACATCCCGCCCCCTCCCGCGCATCTGCAGATCTTCCGTCATGCCTGGTGTGCGATGCTGATGGTACATCCTACAGCCTCGGCAAGCGGTGTACGAGTCAATGCGAGATTATGATGTGGTTACAAGAGGTGGGTATAGTCGTGTTCTCGTCATGCCCGCTCCAGGACGGTCATGAGCCCGGGCACGCCCTGGGCCTTCTCCAGTGCGACCGGCTTGTGCGGGTCGGGGACGTCGGACCGCGCCGCGAGGGCGTCATAGTCGACCTGAGACGCGTCCAGTCAGTCTCTGTCTGCCAAACAATAGAAAACGTACATAGGTCCGATACGTGCCGTCGCTCTTCGGCTTGGGCGTGATCGTACAGACCCATCTGGCGTGGGATCAGTTGCTGTACATCGGAATGGGCGTACAAGCAGACCTCTCGTCGACGAGCGCGTTCGCCCCGATCTGCAGCGCCCGGCCGAGGAGCGACTCGCGCGTCACGCGGATGAGCTTGGGCGCGTCGACGCCGCCCGCACACACGAACGTCGCGCGCGTGTTGACCGCGACGGTGCGCGCGACGCCCTGCAGCGCCGCCGCCGTCGCGGGCCCGTCGCCCGAGGACGACACGATCGCGCCGCCCTTCGCGCGCTGCCGCGCGCGCCGCACGCTCATGAAGAGCCGCGCGATCCCCGAGAACGACAGCTGCGGCTTCGGGGGCGCCGTGGTGGAGGGAGATGCGGGGGCGGAGGGAGGCGCGGGGGCGGGCGAGTGGTCGCCGTTCAGCGTCTCGCTGTGTGCGAGCGAGGACGAGCCAGCGGTAAAGGTCGTCTTGATCGTGTTCGGGCTCGAGGGCGCGGAGGGGGTCATGGCGGAACGAGGAGGACACGCGGCGGCGGACAGGCAGAGTCAGACGCGTGCTCTCGGCGCCGCATCCGGGCGGGCCTTTGTGTGGCTGGGCCGACGTTGGGGGA
>LCTX01000849.1:0-11557 GCA_002233555.1 Limonomyces culmigenus | reverse complement strand
TGGGATTCACACCAGGTATGCCTCTGCCCGTATATCAGACTCGCCGCTCATGCCTTTTCCGCCAGATCTGCTCCCGCACACCGTGGCTCGAGCCCGTAAGTCCTTCCGCGGCCTCTTTCTATTGACCTCGGCTAATTCACACACCCGCACCTTGTACTCTGCAGCGGCAATCTGCTCTCTCGGTTGGATGGAAGATGAGTCGCTTACTCCGCCTCTTTCTTTCACAGTTTCTTACCAGATCCTAGGCTTTGACGTCTTGTGCTGCTCTCGACTCCTGCTGGCTTTCTGTCTCTTCTCCGTGGCTACTTTCTACTGTTTCGGTTTTGGTGTCACCATCTGGCTTGTGCTGTTTCTCTATGAGGGTTACGGTTGTACTTTTGGTATCGCAATGCAGCGCAGTTATCTGATAGGGTGATCAATGAGCGGCGATGTTTCCAAGTAGCTCATACATATGGCCATATGTGCCTGATCGGATTCCGATGTGGTCACAGATATGTCGCTCGATGACCAGACGTAGATGGACACTGAGCACTGCATAATGTAGTAAGTACATCTCAACCTCAGCTCGCAGGCATCTTCAGACACGCCGCACGCAGGCCATCCCCGCTCCACTTGGCCGCGTGGACGAGTAAGCCCCGCTTCTTGTCCGATGCAGTGACGCTCTGGAGCTCGTACAATGTTGCTGCGACACGTCAGTAGGAGCCGAAGCAGCGTACAGTGTGACTCACAAAGGTTGAAGAGAATGGGCTCCGCGCCTGCAACACCCGCAGGACTTGCTGCACGCTCCTCCTCGAGCACACCGATCGCTTCGCTGAGACGGCCCTGCGCGAGAAGCGCAACCGCGAGGTTGTTCGCTGCCGCAAGTGCCGCAACGCCAGGACGCCACCCCGCATGCTCCTCGCCCTCATCTGCGCGGAGGGTGTCCAAGAGGACCTGACAAGCTTCCCATTCGCCCTCCGCAGCGCGCATCAGCGCGGAGTTGAACGTCTTCGCCTCCGTAGGCACGTCCGCATCTTCCTCGATCACGGCAAAGTGTGCCCGCGCGTGGGCCAGCATTCCACCCTGCAGGTAGATTCGTGCGATAGCGCTTCGCAGCGCAGGTTGAGAAGATGCCACGGGCAGACGCTGCTTGAGCAGGGGCTCGAGGAGCGCAGCTGCAGCCCCAGCTTCACGCATCTCGACGAGCTGCGCAGCAGCAATCAGCCCGACACGCGCACCGCGCTCCGTCCACATAGCGACGTCTTCGCCCTTCGCGTTCCGTGAGGCGGTGCGGCACTTGCGTAAGAGCGCATGCAGTGCATCGAGGTGGCCCAAGTGGTCGCCGGCCCAATAGCGTGTGCGCGCTCGCAAGACAGCCAGCTCAAAAGGGAGCATGCGCTCGAACAGCCTCACGCGAAGAGGTAGGGGTAGCCCATCGAGTGCGTGGAAGAGGTTTGACGTCTCTGCTGCCGCTTGGTTGGTGAGACGGAGGCGGGCGAGGGAGGAAAGTCGAAGGGACCAGAGCTACAGTAACGTCAGTGAGTAGTTGCGCACGAGAAAGGCGAGTACACTGCTTACACTCAGGATCAGCGGTAGGTTCTCGCCGTCTGGATCAGTGGAAACCAGTCGGTCGCGGGCCATACGGGCAAGGGATCGCCAGCTGTTCGTCATCTGCTTTTCAGGTCTCAGGTTTTGAGCCTAAATTTGTGAGGAAATGACCTACTACAAGAGTTTGCACATCGGCACGTTGCCAGTCCCCGGCAACGTCTCGTGGTGGACGCTGTTCAGGTGGAATGTGCTTGGCTAAGAGAAGTGAAAGTGGATCGGTCTATTTAAATCTGTCAGTATTAGGACAGAATCATGTAGTTGGTGGTAGAGGAGTGGGAGCTAGGAAGCTGGGTACGCGACGTACGTTCGGGATGGGGAGGAACATCGTGGGTAGCACGAGGGCCGGTATGTCCGGCCACTCGTCTTCTTCTTCTTCTGAGGAAGATGGCGCATCATCCACTATCGGCGGTGGTAAGGGCGTTCGGGGTGTGGCCGGCATGCGAGGCGAGACTGGCATTCGGGGCGATGCCGGTGTTGTTAATGTAGGCAACGGTGTAAGGTCAGGGACGACGGGCTCGGGCGTTCCCAGAGCAATCTCAGCCTCAGCTACGTTCGATATAGAGGGTCCAGCTTGTGAGGAAGCATTGGCAGATTCGGGCTCTGCGATCTGGGGCACATCCTCAGGCGAGGACGCCTCTAGCGTCTCTTGCTCTGGCACCTGCAGTCCGAAAGGGTTGGGGACGTCGTCCTCCTCGGTGTTTGACATAGAGTCTGAGGTTCGTGGCAATTTAGGCGAACCCGCGAGTGGCAAGATGGGACCAAGATGTAGTGGAGATAGAGGTGCTGCGGTCACCTGACCGTGCATGAGAGCGAACGGATGAGTGAATCGTGCAAGGAATGCATTGCGTCTAAGATACACGGGTATACATAGAAATGGGATACTCCGGACTATGCAAGAATGATGAGCTATATAAGTGCTTCAAGGGCAGAATGTGACAGTGTAGTCGGACTCCTGGTTGGAAGCGCAGGTGAAGAGGGCGCTCTCGGAGGACTCGTCGTAGGCGTAAGCGTACGCGTTCGGGCAGTTGCTCTTGAAGAAGCTAAATCCATCCGTTAGCCACTATGTATGGCAAATCTGTCGCGAGAGACTCACTCGTAGTATGGAACTCCACTGTTCGGGCACGTAGCAGGGGTGTTGTGCGAGCCCGAGCAGCACGCCGCGCTGTCGCCGGGGTTGCTGTCGACGAGACAAGCGCTCTTGCAGCCGACGGCAAAGCCTGAGCCGTCGAACGGTCCCTGTAGCGCGGACGGGCAGCTCGGGCCGAGGTCGACCGGGCAGTCCGCGACGCGGCAGCCCTTGTTGTTCGTGATCCGGACCGGCAGGTTGTAGCCATCGACGAGTGAGACGTCGTAGTAGTCGAGGCCATCCGCCGCCGAGAGCGTGAACTCGGCAAGAGTGGCGGGCGGGACACCCGTGCCAGTGTGCGCGTCGCACTCGAGGCCGCCATTGCAGCCACCATCGATGCACGCATTTGGACCGTTGTTGTTGGAGAAATCACACTCGCGGCGGCCCTGGAAGAGAGTGAGCTCACGGTCATAGACAGTGCTGATAATAAAAACCGACCCAGATACGGCCTGCCTGCCAGTTATTGGGGGCTGAAAATGACACCGACTGGTAGGCACCCTGCTCCCATCCGGTCTTCTGATCCGGCACGGCAGAGCCAACGTTCAGGTCGGTGAATAGCTGCCATCATGATGAGTGAAGTTCGGAGATCGAGGTCACTTGACACATACAGCAGGCCAAATGGTGAACGGACAGTTGTTCGTGACTGTGATCTGCCGAGCCACGGTTGAGGAAACAGAGACAGCGAGGATAGTGAGGGCAGAGAGGTATTGCATGATTATGATGTGAATGTGGGGTGATGAGATGAAGTGAGTCAGAAGGAAGGGTTGTCGAGTCTGCGAGTGCCGTGATGAGGAGTGAGTTTTGACGTCCTGCCCTTTATACCATTCATGGATGGCCCTCGTGGGCAAGGGTCTTGATGCAGTGGCTATGGCGGTTGTCAGTCGTCAATGCTTTTGAGGTGTGATTGTGCGTCGGCATGCTGCGGAGGCGACAGGACCTCAATTTCAAAGCGGCAAGTCCTCAAGTGAGCTACGGTCGATGGCGAATGAGAAAGCAAGAGCTCAAGCCATGTCGTGCAGTCATTCACCCAGCCTCGCACCAGAGATCTTTTGAGACTTATAATAGCTTTATGCAGCCATTTTATCTCCCAAGCCAAGGGCGTCCACGTCCAAGAGGGTGACCAGATGAGGTCATCGGGCCCGACGTCCGAGCCAGCAAAACAACCGTCGGCAAGGAGAGCGCTACCGACGGCATGCGTCGCGTAGCCCATGAAGATAGGGACGGGTCAGCTGCCTACCGAAGGTGCGGATGCAGTTGGCGACGAAGGGGAGGAGGTGGGTCGACCACCACTACGCGTGACTTCGATCTGGTTGGTATGGGAAAGGATGTCACAGAGCGAAGTTTGGAGGCCGGTATCGCCTAACATGCATTATACCGCCAGATGTATTGCTCAGTAGAATGAGTGGACAAAGATGATGTGGGAGAGGAAGAGAGGCTGGTGATGCACGTGACGGGCATGTTACTGCACTCTGGCTCCGGCATACGTATGTCACGGCGAGCGCTAGCATTGAAGCAGTTGATTTTTCGGCACTGCACTATACTCAGACACAATATATTGACTATTAGGGTACATGTATCGGGCAAAATACCGAGAGATATGAGAGCCGGGTCAAAACATGAGACAACGCATTTAAATATCGACACATAGGCCCTCCTCGATTGCCTTGATGCCTACAGTAAGAGTGTCAATCATATGACTACCGAGAGCAAGCCTGCTACACGTACGCAGCGCGAGATGCTTTGAGTGGTAGCGCCCAATTTGAAGCCATCCAAGCATGACGTGAAGGTTCTTCAGGCCGGAAAACTGCCACTGGCCACCCATTTCGTGAGTCTTGTCGTCCAACTTCCTGATGGGCCGGAGTCCGATGACGTCCTTAGGCGCAATGAGACGCTTGATGCCTTCAGTTACATCCTCGCATCCGGTCTGATGAGAAAGGGTTCAGTCTAGAGCCGTAGCGGAAGCGGAAGAGGCACTGACCGCGAAGATGATAGTGTCGGCCTCGACTTTCGAGCCGTCCGCAAACACGACTCCCTTCTTGTCGAATTTGACGATCTGTGAATCAGACTTGACCTTGATCGAGCCGTCGATGATGAGGTCGCTCGCGCCAGCGTTGATGTAGTAGCCGCCGCCGCGCTTGTACAAAAGACCAAATGCACCAGCACCGCCCGGACCGCTGTCATGTAGAAAGCCGCGCTTGCGAAGTCCCTCCAGCATTTCACTATAGACCACATCTCATCAGTCTGTAGAGGCAAAGACCGAACGAGAGTGCGTACGCATCAGCCTGAGCATTTATGGCGACGATGCTCGGAAGTATTGACATCAGCAACGGGAAGGTGAACGACGCGACGAGGCGGTCAGATGTATCCGTGGTTGGGACACCGTCGTCCGACCAGAAGCTACTTGAACGCTCCATATTCTCGATTGAGATGACGTGGGTCGGACCTCGTTGCACCATCGTGACATCTGGGGAGAAGATAAGGCACACATGCGCAGGCAAAGGCATCTTGTGTACTCACCAATGCCATGAGTAGCGAGGGCAGCACTGACATCGTGGCCTGAGGTAGCGGCACCTATGACTACAACCTTGTTTCCAGCGTGATCTTTACCGCTCTGGAAGGCTGCAGAGTGCATGATCTTGCCACCAAAGTCGTCCTGAAGGAAAATTCAGTCCGAGGGTGTAGTAGTGTCGCGAGCTACGCTCACCATGCCAGCGATCGTCGGCGTGAACGGCGCGCCATATCCAATGGCAAAGATAACATGCTTCGGCTTGAGTGTCTTCTTCCCGTCCTTGGTCGTGACATCGACGCGCCATTCGCCGGTCGTCTCATCACGATACACAATGTCGACGTTCGTATTCGTCCAGTAGGCAAGCTCGAGGATAGAAGCATAGTTCTCAAGCCAGTTTGCGAACTTTCGCGCCGGCGCGTACGTTGGCCACGTTGTGGGGAAGTCGAGCAGCGCCATCTTGTTGTAATAAGCAGGATCGTGGAGGGTGAGAGACTCTGCGGTAGGGATGATCATTGGACGCATCATCACAAAAGACAGGATTCGTACCGTAACGGCCACGCCATGAATCGCCCAAGCGCGGGGCACGCTCGAGAACGAGGGAAGAGATGCCCTGGACCTTGAGCCGAGCGGCGATCGTCAGACCACAATGGCCGCCGCCAACAATGACGACAGTGGGCTCAGACTCCTCGAACGTCGACTGCGCTTCCTCGTACTCAGCACCACCATAGGCGTGCGGATTTCGGTTGCTGCGAGTGCCGTTCGCCGGCGCGTGCCCAACGAGCTGGTCGAGGTCGAAGAGCGCGCCCTGCGCCTTCCATACCACCTCCGCGTTCGCGTCCGCCCGGGTCGGGATCAGATGGAGCAGCGCCGTGCCGATCCGCTCCTTGGTCTCGAAGGCGGCGTACGCGTTCACCCAGCCGACGTTCGGGCCGAGCGGGAGCAAGGTAGATGGGGTCTTCGACGGCTCGAACGAGGTGAAGCCGCCCTCGGTCAAGTTCTCTGCAAGGAAGGCGCAGATGTCGGCGGAACCGATGAGGGTGCGCATCTCCCACGAGAGCGTGAAGAGGTCGCGCCAGGCTGGTGCGTCGGAGATGAAGTGCTCGAGGATAGCGTCGGGCTTGCCGGACTTAAGGGCCGGCGCGAACGACGCGATCCAGGCGTTGGCGATGCTCTGAGCGGCCTCGGGCGATGCCATGGGCAGGTCGGCCATGGAAGTGCCATACTTGGTGAGGACAGGGACAAGGTCGGAGCAGACCATGGCGAGGAGGTTGAAGTAAATGATCGCGGAACCATGCTCGGCTTTATATACCTCTTTTGCTGCTTCTCCGTTGTCGAGTGTTGTTACCTCGAGTCTAGTACAGGAAGCTCAAAGAAGTTGAGGTGATGCAGTGCATCGGATAATTGACGCGTCCGTGATGGCATTGCACTAGCGGGTCGGGGTCTCTCGGGTGCGGGCGGCGGAGCACTGGCAGTTATCTATCACCGCTGGAGCTAATTACGATTGAGAAAACCAGTCCACGAGGGTAGCGAGAGCAAAGAGAAACGTGGTGTACGATCATAACCGCAGTAGTGTGATGAGCCAGGGTCGACTGCAAGTGATGTGATGTGGGGTCCACTGCTCCTTCGGACCACGTGGGTGCTTCTGGCGGGCCCGAGGTCGTTTTTGATGTTCTGTCCATCCGCATGCTTCGCGGGCAATGGTACCTTTGTTCCAAAGCAGCGAGTCTCCAAGTGAGCTAGGGCCGCACTGGTCCAGAAAGCAGACACTCACATCGTGGCGCCAAATGGTGCTCCGCAAAGCCCTCGTAAGACCAGCAAAAGCGGTTACGTGTGTCAGTACAGACCTCTCTCAAGCCAGGCGATGCGGAAGAGCAAGATGACGCTATCGGACCCCGTTTATCCGGCTGAAAAAGATAGCAGTATCCTGTCGGCGTGAAGAGTGGATCATCTGCTTATCAGGGGTAAAAGAGCAGTAGTCATATAAGAGCAGCGGGACTGAAAGGACCTCCGCGACGGAACATGATATCGATAGTGGAGCCCGGATACCGCTCGAGACAATGAAGCGAAGCGTCGATCATGACTAATGCACGCGTGCATGAGGCTCAGGAGGGTACACTGGAACTGGGAGACGAGTAAGAGGTGGGAGAAAGAGAGGTTGTTCCCGCACGTGACGGGCGTGCTCGCCGTTCTGATTCTGGAACATGTTCGGGCATTGAAAAAGTTGATTTGACATCCCACCATGCTACAAAAGCAAGACGGCATCTACTCATACACATATGTTGCACATGACCCTGAGAGATAGGAGAGAAAAGCTGAGAGATACTTAGGCATCAATGCAAATGCCCTCCTCGATAGCCTTGATGCCTGAAGAGACAAGTCAGCGACATAGCTACAAGGAAGGGCATAGCACATACGCAGCGCAAGGTGCTTCGAGTGGTAGCGACCGATCTGGAGCCATCCGAGCATGACGTGGAGGTTCTTCAGGCCGGAGAACTGCCACTGGCCACCCGTCTCGTGGGTCTCGTCGAGCTTCCAGATGGGGCGGAGGCTCTTAGCGTCCTTGGGCGCGATGAGACGCTTGACACCTTCAGTTGCGTCCTCGTATCCAGTCTGACAAAATGTTCAGTCTTGAGGCGCAGTAAAGACAGAAGGTGCACTGACCGCGAAGATGACAGTGTCGGCCTCAAGCTTCGAGCCGTCAGCAAACACGACACCCTCCTTGTCGAACTTGTTGATCTGTGAGTCTGACTTGATTTTGATCGAGCCGTCGATGATGAGCTCGCTCGCGCCGGTGTTGATGTAGTAGCCGCCGCCACGCTCGTACACAAGACCGAATGCGCCTGCGCCGTCCGGCCCCATCGAGAGCGCAAAGCCACGCTTGCGAAGACCCTCCAGGAGCTCACTATCAGCATAAGGTCAGCAAGTGGCAGAATGAAACGAAGAGCGAAGACACGCACGCGTCGGCCTGAGCGTTCATGGCGACGAGCCCCGGAAGGATCGACATGAGGACAGGCGTGGTGAAGGATGCGATGATGCGGTCAGATGTGTCCGTAGTCGGGACACCATCGTCCGACCAGAAGCCACAGAGACGCTCCATGCTGTCGGTCGAGTAGATGTGAGTCGGACCACGTTGGACCATCGTAACATCTGAACGGGGATAAGCCTTGTGTGAGGTTGTAGATACGACATGTACTCACCAACACCGTGGGTGGCGAGGGAAGCGCTGACGTCGTGCCCGGAAGTGGCACCGCCGATGACTATAACCTTGTTGCCGGCGTGGTCCTGTCCGTCTTGGAAGGCCGCAGAGTGCATGACTTTGCCACCAAAGTCCTCCTGAGAAAGCGGTCAGCGTCAAGATATGGTGGGACCCTGGCTGATGCTTACCATGCCGGCAATCGTCGGCGTGAATGGTGTACCGGAACCCCATCCGATCGCGAAGACGACGTGCTTCGGCTTGAGCGTCTTCTTCCCGTCCTTGGTTGTTACGTCGACGCGCCACTCGCCTGTCGTCTCATCACGGTACACGGTGTCGACGTTCGTGTTCGTCCAGTAAGCGAGCTCGAGGATGGAAGCGTAGTTCTCGAGCCAGTTTGCGAACTTCCGCGCCGGTGTGTACGTCGGCCATGTGGGAGGGAAGTCGAGCAGCGCCATCTTGTTGTACCAAGACGGGTCGTGGAGAGAAAGCGACTCTATGTAAGACAGTGAGTAGATGCAACGCGGCAAGAGAGACGCAGTTCGCACCGTAGCGGCCACGCCATGAGGCACCCAAGCGCGGACCACGCTCGAGAACGAGGGAGTCGATGCCCTGGACCTTGAGCCGAGCAGCGATCGTCAGACCGCAGTGGCCGCCGCCGATAACGACGACAGTGGGGTCCGTCTCCTCGAACGTCGACTGCTTGGCGAGCGCTGCCTCGTATCCAGCACCGGTGGCCGGCTTCCGGTTGCTGCGCGTGCCGTTCGCCGGCGCGTGCCCAACGAGCTGGTCGAGATCGAAGAGCGCGCCCTGTGCCTTCCATACCACCTCCGCGTTCGCGTCCGCCCGGGTCGGGATCAGATGGAGCAGCGCCGTGCCGATCCGCTCCTTGGTCTCGAAGGCGGCGTACGCGTTCACCCAGCCGACGTTCGGGCCGAGAGGGAGCAAGGTCGACGGGGTCTTCGACGGCTCGAACGAGGTAAAGCCGCCCTCGGTCAAGTTCTCCGCGAGGAAGGCGCGGATGTCGGCGGGACCGATGAGGGTGCGCATCTCCCACGAGAGCGCGAAGAGATCACGCCAGGCTGGCGCATCGGAGATGAAGTGCTCGAGGATAGCGTCGGGCTTGCCAGACTTGAGGGCCGGTGCGAACGACGCGATCCAGGCGTTAGCGATGCTCTGTGCGGCCTCGGGCGACGCCATGGGCAGGTCGGCCATGGAAGTGCCATACTTGGTGAGGACAGGGATGAGCTCGGGGCGGCAGCAGACTTTGGCCATGATGTGATTGAGAGGAGGTTAGGTGAGAGGTTACGTTGGTGTGCTCACCCTCTTATAACCCTTGCCGGCTGAGGTCTAGCCGCGTGCTGATGGCCGCCGACCGTGTCCTTCTCATCTCTGATCTGGTACGAGAAGCCCATCCAGCTCGGCCATCCGTTCATGATAGGGTGCATCAGAGAGGGTTTTCGCGCGTGAGTGGCAGATGTTACAGCATGCTAACAGTTATGAGTACGTAAAGCTGTAGGTATCGACTTTCTCTCGGCCCAGGGACGTGTTGTGAAGCTGCACAAACACGGCCACCAGCTGGGAGCCATCGCAAAAGCAGAACAAATGTTCATTGAGACAAATGATACCATTCCAAAGTACATGTACAGTTTCCTCAATACTTACTTAGACGCGGCTTGTACGGAATGATGATCATTCATCGCTGCACAGTGAACGCCGCATCGCGTGGAGTAAACCAATCGTCGATTGTGATGCGCATCACTTTCTGGCTTGGGATACCAGTCTTGGGGGCAGCAGCAGAGGCAGAGGCATGATCCGCTTGCCACATTTGCTCCACCACTCGAGCACGGCCTATCATGCGAGCAGCTTCTCGAATCCCACTCAGGAACGCACCGTGCGTAGTACCGCGCGCAGGTCCCGCCATGGTCGCCTCTCCGGCGAAGAAGAGCGTGTTTGCGACGGGCGCGGCGAGGGCCAAGACGTCGGCGGATAGCGATGTCCCAATAGGCACGAACGCGTACGACCCACGTGCGAGCGGGTCAGCCTGCCAGTCGGAAATGTGCACATGGGTGGGCTGAGGGATGTGGGACCCAAATGCGGCGGAGAGATATTGCATGAGGTGCGCTACGAGCTTATGCTGCGGCCGTGCCTTGATGGTAGCGAACGAGTCACCGCCGACCATGAAGCTGAGAACTGCGCCGGTCCCAACTGGCCGATGTTCGTATGCGGCGTTGACAGCGACAGAGAAGAGTGGGGCAGTGAGCCATGCCTCGAGATCCTCATTGTCCTTGTCATCTTCGGCGAAAAGTGAAGACATTTCAGGGAGGAAACCGATGGTGTACGTGTCGTTGGACCAGAATGGCGCGGGGAAGCGAAGCATCACGCGATTCAGGTTAGACATGCCAAATTTCTGGATGGTACGCGTCTTCTTCTTAGATAAAGATGGACTGAACGTGATCAGGTCCGACTGTAGGACTCTGCGGGGAGTGAGTGGGTGAATGTTTTCGAATGGGATGCGATTAGAAGCATACCCGATTGATTGAGTCATTAGAACATGTCGAGCCTGGTGCATCATTCTATCCTCAGTGACGACTCGTGCCCCACCTTTGCTCCAGGAGATATTGCGGACGAGGCTATTGTACCGAATGTCCACGCCAAGAGCGAGAGCCCGAGGAATCTGAAGGAAACCGTCTGGGAAGACGCAGTCCCCTCCTTCGTAGTTGAGATACCCATGCCGGTGACTGATGAGGCTGATGTTACGCATGGGCGCCGCCCAGTCTCCGCCGTAGATGACATCCATGTTCCACCTCGTGAGCCTCTTCTCGAAGGGTGAGAGGTCGAGCTGCCTGGTCAGGTTCATGATAGTGTTGAGAACTGATATATCGGGGAGCGAGAAACGATGGCGTATGGAGGCGGCGACTTCGATCCCAGATGTCAGGAAGGAGGAGAGTCGGTGAGACTGACGACGCCTCTTGGCATTCAGTTCGGTGCCGTTGTCGAAGATGCGAATGAGCTCGCCTCCGACATAGCTACTGTTGCCGCCTACCCACTGTATCAATTGTCAGCGACTTGACGGTCCTCACCAGTGAACGTGCCATACCTTCGTATAGACGCCGTTGGCGTCAGCTACAGCAAGCATGGG